>VXBP01008289.1:65849-139917 GCA_013400115.1 Rhinopomastus cyanomelas | reverse complement strand
CTCTTGTGGCCAAGAGGGCCAACAGCATCCTGGGGTGGATTAGAAGAGGGGTGGTTAGCAGATCAAGAGAGGTTCTTCTCCCCCTCTACTCTGCCCTGGTGAGACCACACCTGGAATACTGTGTCCAGTTCTGGGCCCCTCAGTTCAAGAGGGATGTGGAGCTTCTGGAGAGGGTCCAGCACAGGGCAACGAGGATGATGAAGGAGGTTCAGCACCTCCCTTATGAGGAGAGGCTGAGGGAGCTGGGTCTCTTCAGCTTGGTGAAGAGGAGTCTGACAGTGACCTCATTAATGTCTATAAATATTTGAGGGGTGGGTGTCAGGAGGATGGAGCTGGGCTCTTCTCAGTGTCAGCTAGTGATGGGACGAGGGGCAATGGTTGTAAGCGGGAACATAGAAGGTTCCACATCAATATGAGAAGGAACTTCTAACCGATGAGGGTGGTGGAGCCCTGGAACAGGCTGCCCAGGGTGGTTGTGGAGTCTCCTTCTCTGGAGATGTTTAAAACCCGCCTGGATGTGTTCCTGTGTGACTTGGTCTAGGTGATCCTGCTGTTGTCGGGGGATTGGACTAGATGATCTTTCGAGGTCCCTTCCAATCCCTAATGATTCTATGATCCTTTTAGGTAGTTGTAGAGGGGGATGAGTTTTCCTCTCAGCCTTCTCATCTTCAAACTAAATAGCCCCAGGTCAGCTGTTTTAATTACTGCTCATAAGATATATTTCCCAGGCACTTCACCAGCTTCATTGCCCTCCTCTGCACGTGCTCCAGCACCTCCATCTCTCTCTTGTATTGAGGTGCCCACAGCATAACACAGTTCTCAAGATGTGGCCTCATCAGTGCCCAGTACAGGAGGACAATCACCTCCCTACTTCTGCTGACCACACTATTTCTAATATAGGCCAGGATGCCATTGGCTTTTCTGGCTGCCTGGGCACACTGCTGGCTTCTGTTCAGCCGGCTGTTGATTAGAACCCCCAGGTCCCTCTCTGCCAGGTGGCTCTCCAGCCACTGCTCCCTAAGCCTGTAGTGCTGCAGGGCATTGTTTTAATGCACTGGCTCATTTCAGAGCTGCCAGCTTAGGAAAAGGTGACATGTGAACAACACAACTTACGCAAACCTACACCAGACTTCCAGGAGTGCACAGTGCAGATTCTTTTCATGTTACAGTAGATCTTTTATTTTCCTTTTTTTTTTCCCCCTTCCTGTAGATCCAGAGTACAAAAAGTTTTTGGAAAGTTACAGCGCAGATGATGAAAAATTAACCTCCACTCCTGAAACTCTGTTGGAGGAAATAGAGGCAAGAAACAAAGAGCTAATAGGTATGGAAATCCCTGTACTGCAGTTATCTTTTCCTAGAGCACAAGAAATGTACCTGGTGTAATTTAAGGGTGTGAATTGTCAGCCCAGAGGAGAGGGAATTCTTTTGTGTACTTGCTTGGGATTTGTTAAACCTCTAGGCTAACTTATTTTGCTCCCATGCTCTAAATTCTTCTCTTGGTTTGAGTTTTATATGATAACCTTCCTGTTTTAAGCTGCTAGCTGGATGTTTGTTAGGCAGGTCGGGCTATGGAGTTGGCTGCTTTGCAGTGACATGTTAAGAGAGCTATGTTTAATGCAAAAAAATTCGAGCAATGATGTTCCATGCAGACGCTGTGGTAGGGTAAAAAAACCACCAAAATGACTTGATGCTATTTTAAAGCATGCTACAGGCTTCTCTTTGAAAGCAAGAGAACCTGGGAAAAGCCTAATACAGATGGAATTTCACTTTACAATTGGTGTGTTTGATACCCTAAAGAAGTTTGTAGAGTCCTCATAGTTGTCACTGTTAGGGATCCAATTGGAATCCTAGTTTCACTGTTCAGTGATCTGATTGGAATCCTTGTTTCACTGTTGTATTGCTGTACTTGAGATTTCCTAGATGATCCATAAGGCTTCTTAATTTCTTAGTGTTGTTGTAGCTATTGCAGTACTGGGTAAGGCACATTGTTTACATTTGTTTTATATGTTCTCTAGCTAAAAAGACCACTCCTTTATTGAACTTCCTGAAAAATAAACAGGTAAGACTTCATTCCAGAATCTTCTTACTGCTTGTGAGCATCTGTGTGTGTACTGCAGTCTGTGTGTTGATGGGGTTGTGCTGTTCCTTTTGACGAAGCAGTTTTTAACCCAACTTAACTTACTTGTTAACATCTGGTTCATGCCTTTTAAACTGCCGGCCTTTGCAGGAAGGGAGGTGGTTTTGTGTGTTCTCATCAGTTAAACATATCTTGAGGCATGTCTTTTGTTGCAAATGCAGTTATGTCTGAACTGCTTGTAGATGTTAGTTCTCTTAGCACCATGACATAAATTTAACTGTTACGAGTGGAGAAGCTTGCCAAAGGGTCCGATGTGATTACAGTTAGACTGATAAAGGCTGAGGTTAGTGTTGTGGGGTTTTTTGAGGCTAGTACAAATGAAGGCTTATGAGTGAGAAAATGATGACTTGCTGTTGTAACATGTTCAGAGTCACAGTAGAGACAACAGGGCTTTTCTTTTATAGCAGGGTCAGTTTTGCAGTGAGTTCTTTGGTGATGACATACTTCATTGCTTTTTGGCAGGGCATCCTGTTAAGGGTAAAGGATTTGCAAATCCACTGTTTCTCTTTGCTTTTGCCTGTGTAGAGACTGAGAGAGGAAAAAAGAGAGGAGAGGAGGAGGAGAGAATTGGAAAGGAAAAGACAAAGAGAAGAAGAAAGAAGAAAATGGAAAGAGGAGGAGAGAAGAAAGAGAAAAGAAGCAGAAAAACTGAAGAAAGTAGACAGATGCCCAGAAAAAGAAAGAGACAGATCAAAAGAAGAACCAAAGATTAAGGTCTAGAACAGTTCTTTATTATAAACTGTTACATTCCCTTTCCCCTGTTATTTGTATATCAGGCTTTCAAATGTGCTTTGAGCATTGTGTGAAGGATCACGTGGGTTTGCTGTTAGTACCACTTCTCCTGGGTAACACTCGATGTTAGACATTGTAAAGGTTTACCTGCTGTAACACTTGATAGTAGTATTCAAAGCTTTTGTCGTGCGACTGTTGTACACGCTGCGGTAAACACAATTGTGACTTTGCTATGGAATGGAGACCATTTTTAAGCTTTCTGAAGTGACCTGTTTCAGGAGACGAAAATCCCAGTTTGCGATGTGCATTATGCTTACTCATACACTCCAGCTTTTAGGAATACTGGCCTTTCCAGTATAAAAGTCTATTACTTTAATGTTTATTGCTTACTGGGCTGTGGTTCCTGTGATGTAGTTTCAGTGTTGTGCCAGACACTATGTATTAGAGTGAGTTTTTTTTAGTTGAGACTTCTGTTTTCTTTGTAGCTACTTAAGAAGCCTGAAAAAGATGAAAAAGACTTGGAGAAAAAAGAAAAATTCAAGAAACTGGAAAAAGAGACTCTGAGGGAGGAAAAAAATGCGAGTAGTGCATCTGCCAAACGATCTGATGGGGAGACAAAGGAAGAGAAGGCAAAAAAGTACTCTAGTACTTGCTCTAAATCTATCTGTGTGTATATAGAGTTTGTTTGCTGACCGTCCTGAGGTTTAGGCTGCTCTGCCATGCCCATGCTTTGAAATTCCTTCCAAATGATATTTCCATTGTGAGGCATGGCATGTATTCTCTGTGTCTGTGCCCATCCCTGTGATCACAGAAAGTTGTGAACTGCTTGACAGTTACTTAATTGTGGACAAATCTTAATATTTTTGAAGTTTGCTGCAGGTACGTGCACTTGGTGCCATGGTCTAGCCTTGAGCTCTGTGGTAACAGGTTGGACTTGATGATCTATGAGGTCTCTTCCGACCTTGGTAATACTGTGATACTGTACCTGGCAAAAGGTGCTCAGGTGTAGGTGACCTGCGTCAGGCTGTGTGCACTGGCCTTGTAATAACAGAACTTTAAGCAGGGCAAGAGGAGAGGCATACTCTGCTTTAAGTCTTGTAAAAGGGCAAAGTGGAAAGCATTAATCCGTCACAACTCCATGATCTGTTTGAGGTTCAGTTCTGCCATGTAAAAAATAGCAATGAGACACAAATTCAGGTGCTTTCCAAAGCCAGAGGAGACTTGGCCAGCTCTGTGAGTAGTGTCTGGTTGCCATGCATTACTCAGGTTGTTAGAGCATCCCAGAAGCTCCCTAGAACCTCCCAGTGTGTCGTCTTCGTATTACATTGCTCTCCCAGCTCTGTCTGATGTCTTTTGAGCTTAATTTTCAGTTTTGTTTTCATACAGATCAGAAGATGAGTGTGTAAAGGACTACAGGGACCGAGATAGAGATTTTGAAAGAGACAGAGAATATGAGAGAGCACAGAGGGAGAAACTGAGACGCCAAGAAGAGGAGCGTCGGAGGCAGAAAGAGCGTTTTGAGAAAGAGAAAGTTTTTAGAAGAAAAGAGGAAGAGGTGAAGGAGAGAGACATACTCAGAGAGAAGGGAAAGAAAAGTGATCTTACAGACTTTGGTAGCAGCACGGACAAACCTGAGAAAATATTCAAAGACGATAAAAAAGAAGATACAATTAAGAGGGATCGTATTAGAAACAAGGTGCTTGAATTCTTTAAATTCATGTGTTGATTTGTAGGGACTAGTTGGTGGTTTTTAGGAGAAAATCACTGTAGGCAAAGAACTGTGTGTGTTCTCTGTTGAATTTTCATCCTGTTCTGATAACAAACTGCCGTTGCTACAACACTTGCTTGTTTGACAACTCAACTTTGTTAAATTGCTTGTGATATTTAGTATCACTGCATACAGGTCAAGCTGAGATGCTGTGGGTTAAATTGTAAGGATGTGGATCCCTTTTCATTGGCTGGTGTGTGTGTGCCACACATAGGCTGCATCTTCAGGGCGTCAGCTGATGCTGTGTGTGCCTGAAAACACATCCTGAAGTTGGAGTGTGATTGAATAGGTTCCAACAAAACAGGGACACGAGTGCTACAGCAGAATGAGTGGGAGGATCTCCTGGAGACTCAAGAAATAATGTCTTGAGTTTTCTTTTAGAAGCATTATTGGGCACAAAGGAAACTTGTGGTTTTGAAGAAGCATTGAAGTTAGCATCTATTCTGAGAAAGGGTGGGCTGAACTCATCCCAAGAGGAAACTCTTTACGGATTACTTCAGCTATGTGCAGTGTTCTTTGTGGCTTGAACAGGGCTGTTTCTTTACTACAGAGATGACCTTGATTTGAAACAGTTGAAGTTAAGCTGCCACTGTAGTGGAATAATTTAACCTGGAACACCTTTAAAAGTCTGAATTTGAGCCCTTTCTGTTATTGCTGATGCCGTAATGACTGTGATAGCACAGGGCTGTGAAAGAATCTAAATAGTTGTGATTTATTTCAGGATCGTCCAGCAATGCAGCTGTACCAGCCGGGAGCCCGAAGCCGAAGCAGGTTGTGTCAGTACGAAGAAAGTGCTGTGAAGCCCACAGATCAGGGACCAGATAAGAAGCAAGAGACTGAGCCCAGTAATACAAAGGAAGAGGAGTGGCTAGTGTGAAGCCTTATGTGTTCTGACTGTCTGTGCAGCCAAAGAGCATGTACTGCGCAATCCAGAAGTGCCTTCAAAGCAAAGAAGGAACAAAGGAATCAGAGGAGGCATTGTACTGTTGGATGTTTCTGGTTAAAGAACCTCAGTTGTAGATTCAGAATTTGAAACATGTTCTCATTGTATTTTCAGTTATTTCAATTTGTTTTCCCAGCATCAAACTACAGCAGAGAAGAGAATCTTCTCAAAGTAGAGAAACTTTATGGCCTTAAGTGTGACAATAAATGAGTCGTGGTCAGGAGGAGATGACACATGGATCTCAAGCCAGAGCTTTTCTGTAAAGCAATTGGAGCCAGTGTTGGATGCACTTGGGCAGAGCAAGCTGAAAGGTGCTTGGAGTTAACACAGGCGACATAGCTGTGGTGGCAGTGATAGCTAAATTGTGTCTGTCTAGCACCGAGCCATGTCCACAGGCTGAGGTTCTTGAGATAGTAGGGAACCAGAGCCCTTGGGCCTTTCAAGAGGATGTCTGGCATGGCTGTGATAACGTGAGGGACCTTCCTCTCAGTGGTTCTCTAGATAAAGTAACTAAGTTGGAGTGTATGAATAAGCTGGGAATAGTAATTGGCAAAATCTCATGTAACACCTACCTACACTGAAATGGTTGGTTTTTTTTTTTAATCAAATGTAGCTGGTTTGAGCATCCCATTCTTTTCCTGCATCCTCCGTTCTGTAGAGTTTGAAATGATTCCTTACTCGTGCCCTTCTGGTACTGTGTTGTCTTCCCTCATAACCTGAAATGTCGTTTTACAGCCCGGAAAGAGACCTCGCCAGTAGCCGCTCCTCCTTGCTCGCCAATGTTACCCATAGCTCTTTTGTATCCAACAATAAAACTCGAGGCAACTGCTGCTGCTGCTGCCGCCCTCAGTCTCTGCGCTCCTCCGGGCCGCCAGGGGGCGCGGTTCCCCGCAGGGACAGCGCGGTCCCTTCGCTCTGTCTCCGCTTCTCCCTGCCCTTTCCGCCTCTTTTGCCGCCGCCATTCCTGGAGCGCCCCATCGCCCTGCGCCATGGTGAGAGAATCTGCTGCCATCGGCCACTGGGCTGCCGCCCCCCAGGCTCTTCAGCTGTCGGCCGGCTCGGCCTTGTCGGAGTGGGAGTGGGGGTGGGTGCGGGAGGACAGGAAGGCCGTGGATGCAGCTTTCCCCGTTCGTGGCCCGCCGAGGTCTCCCCGCCAATGGCGGAGCCGCGCCCGCGGTGCGGGGCTTCCCCCTGCGCTCAGCTCCGCCGCCGTCGGGCGCCTGGGGCGCGGCCGTGGCGGGCTGACACTGCCTTCTCTTGCAGTCGTCCCACAAGACGTTCAAGATCAAGCGGTTCCTGGCTAAGAAGCAGAAGCAGAACCGGCCGATCCCGCAGTGGATCCGCATGAAAACAGGCAATAAGATCAGGTAATTGGGGAGCTGCAGCCGCACCGGCGCTCAGGGACCACAGCCCGGCCCTGCAGAAGTGCTGGTGCTGGCGGATGGCAGGGCTGTGCCCGTCAGTGGCAGCCAGTGCCGGTGGTAGGGGTGCAGCGGAGACTGGGTCGGCCCGCTGTGCTGCCTCAGGGCTGCGTGGGGCTCCCATCCGTTCGGTTGCAGCTCAGTTCATCCGCGTTCTGTGCCGGTATCCACAGATGTTAGGTGATGGCACTGTGAAACTGAAAGCAGCAGCTGTACCTGTGTGTGATTTATGCCACGATTTTTACCCTGGTGACCTCTGCTTCTGGTGTTATCCTTCCTGACACCGTTTCCCTTTCTTGTAGCTGTCGCTTTGGGTTCCGCAGTTCCAGGGAACAGTAGTTAGAGATCGTGTGTGTTCTGCAGCACAGAACACTGTGAGGGAGCAAAGGGCTCGTTTGGTGTCTGGGAGGTAACAGGGATAGCACAACTCTTGTGTAACTGCTGCAGAGGAACTCTGCAGTTCCTTTTTGTTTGCCTGTAGTGTTTGTTTTCAAGCTCTTTATTTAGGAAAGAAGTACAGTCCTACAGAGTACAAGGTAAACGTGCACAGAATGGTGTTAAAGCTGCAGCCAGGAGAGTTGAGTCAATTACGCTGTGCGTTTAGCTTTATTGTCATCCTCCTGTCTGGATGTTTTAGGGAAACAGGACTCTTTCTCACAGATTGCTTTTGTCCTAAGCAGTGAGGATTGCTAGCAGCCGTGGCTGCTCAGGCAGAGGAAGAGCACAGCACTGCCAAGGTGTGGTCCTGGTGCTCTTCTGAACTTGTTTCTTTCTAGAGAAAATCGGTGATCTGAGCCCCAGAATGTACTTCTGTCTTACAGTGGGCTACCCGTTTGGAATAAATCGCATTAATTTGTGTGAAAGCAGGGCTGCAATTGCAGGGCTTCATTCTGTGGGAGCACTGCCATTTTCCTGCTGAGAGTAACCCTGTTGGCACTGTCTTTGGTTTCACCCATTTGGTGGAGAAACTGTTTGTTGTTGACATTGACAACTCCCTGCTCACAAATGATTCTATGTCTCTGGAAGATGTCATCTCCAAACACTGCTCTGCTCTCATATTTTAACCAAAAATGCTAGTTTGTGTGTTAGACTGCAAGCTACAGTCCAGAAGTACTTTGCATTGTCATTGGACGATCAATACAGGATCACTGGTCCTCCCTCTGAAGGAGGGTGTAGGATACTCACACCAGTGCTGATGCGCTTCTGCAGGTATCTCCATTTCTTGGAGGTTCAGATGCTATTGCTGTAAGGTACTGCTTGATCAGTGAGCAGAGAAAGTAAACAGGTGGGAATTTAAAATTCCGTTGTTGGCCACTTGTTGGCACCTTGCACTACAGCGCATCAGAAGGGTTTCAGTCTGTTACTGCAGAGCTAATTCCAGGTGGTTTCATCCCCCCTGGATTTTGTCTGTGCACACTTTGCTAATTGCACCACTTCTGTCTCAGGTACAACTCCAAGAGGAGACACTGGAGAAGGACCAAACTGGGCTTGTAAAAGACTGTCTGCTGGGAACTCCTAGAACAATTGTCTTCCTGCATCAGATGGATCTACCCTGTGCGCTGTTAAGCAGTCTCAAAGTGATTTCCTCACCATTGCTGGACTGCGGTACTCTAAGCTAGTCTGGGATACTGATGGTTACAGAGAAAAATGAGGTAATCTGCATCTGAAATAGGGAGCCTGTGTTCTTCTGGGGTTCTTTCTTTAGGAGTCCTCATGAGTATCGACAGTTTATACAGGCTTTAATAAATACAGATGTGAATGGTGTGGTTGAAATTATTTCATCTGTATGTGGAGGGGTAGGAACAGAGCAAACATGTTGGCCTACAGTGGACCTCATCTCACTGTGAGACTTCCCGTCAGCTTCTTTCAGATAGAGTAGATGTGTCTTCACTTACTATAAACCTTGGAGAGCAAAGAGTACCCATTTTTTAAAGAGAAGGTACAAATCAGAACTTTATTAGATAAACTGAAAAAACTCCTTTGAGAGAAAAGTTTGATGAATGTCAGCTGCACTTTTTTGATCCACAAGCCACTGTGGCTACAGTCACTGGAGTGTCAGCCTCTTTCTGCTTAACACCAGGGACGACTCAGGATAACTGTTCTGGCAGATGGATGAGATGTAAGGAGACGAGTGGCATTGTCAGAATTTCCTGGAGAGGTAGCAGCATCCACAGGCTGCGTTCTGTGGGGCTGGGAAGCCAAGCACACCTAACATGCTCCTCTGGGGCACGCTGGCTGAGGGGGATACAGTCCGACCTTTGGCTAAACAGAGTCAATCTGCAGTTTTGTATTACAGTTAATGTGGGATCCTGTGTGTTCCCTGTGGCCAGCTCCTCAGCTGCTGCAGACTCTCCACCGTTCTGGCCCTTCCGCACATATGGCCTCGCAGCAGTGCGGAGCTGAGCCTGTTGGCCAGTGGGAGGATGTTTTTATTTACTGATGAGACCACATGTCCGACTGGCAGTCTGAGCAGTGCAGACAGCGGCACTGCATGAATGCTGAGGTGTTACCTGCCCAGACTACAAAATACAGGCTTGGGGAGTGAGTGGAGCTGAGACACTTGAACATCCAGACCACGAGCATTGTACTGGCAAGGCTGCTGCTGGACTAATGCAGCACCCATCCATAAGAAAGGGAGGAAGAATGGTCTGGGCAGCTACAGTCCTGTCAGCCTCACACTGGTGCTGGGGAAGGTGGTGGAGCAGCTGATTCTGAGCTTACGCAGCAGGAGTGGGAGAGCTAGGGATCAAGGCGAGCCAGCAAGGATTTATGAAGAGCAGGTCTTGCTTGACCAGCCTGACCAGGGGACCTGCTTAATGGATGAGGGTTCTTTACCCAGACTAAAGTACAGCCTTTGACAGAGTGACCCACAGTGTTCTGCTAGAGAAGCTGGTGGCTCATGGCTCAGACAGGTGGACTCTTAAGCCAACAAAACTGGTCACATGGCTGAGCCCAGAGAGCTGTGTTAGATGGAGTGAAATTGAGTTGGTGGCCAGTCACAGGCTGTTCCCCAGGGCTCAGCATTGGGACCATTCTTGTTCAACATCTTTATCAATGATCGGGACAATGGGATTGAGGGCACCCTCAGCAGGTTTGCAGATGACACTAAACTGAGTGGGTGTGTGGATCTGCTTGAGGGTCAGAAAGCCCTGCAGAGAAATGTGAACGGGCTGGATCACGCTGTATCGATGGGCCAAAGTAGCTGTGTGAGGTTTAACAAGGCCAAAGGCTGGGTCCTGTACTTCAGTCACAACAACTACCAGCAGCGCTACAGGATTGGGAAAGAGTGGCTGGAGACCTGCACACTGGAAAAGCGCTTGGGGGTGTTGATTGACAGCTAACTGAACAGGAGCCAGCAGTGTGCTCAGGGGGCCAAAAAGGCCAATGGCATCTTGACCTGCTTCAGAAACAGTGTGGCCAACAGGACTAGAGAGGTGATTGCCCCCTGTGCTCAGGACAGTTTTGTGCATCTCAATACAAGAAGGACATTTGATGGGCTGGAGCAGGTGCAGAGAAAGGCCATAAAGCTGGTGAAGGTCTCAGAGGCCAGGTCTGATGAGCTGCTGAGGGAATGGGTTGTTTAGCCTTGAGAAAAGGAGGTTGAGGGGAGAGCTTACTGCTCTTCACAACTACCTAAAAGGAGGGTTGGGGAAGGGGGTCAGTCTCCCAAGTCACCAATGACAACAAGACAAAACAGCCTCAGATTGTGCCAGGGGAGGGTTAGGTTGGACCTAAAAATTCTTCACTGAAAGTGTGATGAAATATTGACACAGGCTGCCCAGGGAGGTGGTACAGTCAAAATGCCTGGAGGGGTTCCAAAAATGAGTAAAAGTGGCCCTGGGGGGACAGGACTTAGTGGCCATGGTGGGGTCAGATTGACAGTTGGACTGGATTATCTTGTAGGTCTCTTCCTGGGTTAACTGTGGGTGCCTCCTCATTACCCTGCTGTGCTCAGCTGAGGGTGGCAGTGTGTGAGTGGCCCCTCCGCGTGCATCCCCTAGAACTCCTGGATAGGACGTGGGCAAAGGAGCCCTGGGAGGCTGGGCGTAAGATCTTGGCTGAGGAGTGGGTTCAGTGGAATAACCAGATTAAAGGAAGTTTCACATAAGAAAGATGAAGAAAGGGAGGGAATGAGCAAGGGCAGGAGATAAATTGGTCTCCCTCAAGACTCAATGCACCAGTAACAACGTCTGCACGTTCCCTCGACTGTGCAAAGGTCTGAATTTGGACCTCTGTTTGTCTAATCCGTTTGGTTTTGATGCAATTGAATTTAAAACTTTCACAGCAGAAGGGCAGCAACTCAACATGTTGCACAAAAGACAAGTTAGCTATTTCAAAAAGTGGTAGGGCTTGGAGCTAGGTGATCCTAAGCCAGTCCATGATTCTGCGATTAAACTGCTTAGAGCAGTGGGCACTTCAGCCCCCTGCCGCTGTGATTGCTGATGGGGCCTGTTTACCGCAGGGAAAGGAAGGATGTGGCTGTGACTAAGTGCATAGTCCTGTGTGGCTGCTGCTCCTGCTGCAGTAGAGAGCTGGGGCAGGTGCTCTGGTCTACAGGAAATAAATGATGTTGTGAGCAAGTTCTTGCATAGAGCTTTGGCAAAGCCCAGGCTGGCACCAAGGGCTGCAAAGAGCTCTGGGGCTACTTTCTGGACTCAGCCTCTCTCTATTCCTGGGTGGTAGCTTCCTGTGGAGGCTTCAGGCTGCCACACCTTCTCTGTTGGGCCATCATCAGGAGATGATGCCTGTGGACTGGAGGATAGCAAATGTCACCCCAATCTTCAAAAAGGGAAAGAAAGAGGACCCAGATAACTATAGACTGGTCAGCTTCATCTCCATCCCAGAAAATGTGATGGAAAAATTTGTTCCAGAGGCTGTCTCTAGACAAATCAAAGAATCATAGAATCATTAGGGATTGGAAGGGACCTCGAAAGATCATCTAGTCCAATCCCCCCACAACAGCAGGATCACCTAGACCAAGTCACACAGGAACACATCCAGGCGGGTTTTAAACATCTCCAGAGAAGGAGACTCCACAACCCCCCTGGGCAGCCTGTTCCAGGGCTCCACCACCCTCATCGGTTAGAAGTTCCTTCTCATATTGATGTGGAACCTTCTATGTTCCCGCTTACAACCACTGCCCCTTGTCCTTTCACTAGCTGACACTGAGAAGAGCCCAGCTCCATCCTCCTGACACCCACCCCTCAAATATTTATAGACATTAATGAGGTCACCGTCAGACTCCTCTTCACCAAGCTGAAGACACCCAGCTCCCTCAGCCTCTCCTCATAAGGGAGGTGCTGAACCTCCTTCATCATCCACGTTGCCCTGCGCTGGACCCTCTCCAGGAGCTACACATCCCTCTTGAACTGAGGAGCCCACAACTGCACACAATACTCCAGGTGTGGTCTCACCAGGGCAGAGTAGAGGGGGAGAAGAACCTCTCTTGATCTGCTAACCACCCCTCTTCTAATCCACCCCAGGATGCTGTTGGCCCTCTTGGCCACAAGAGCACACTTCTGGCTCATAGTCATCCTGCTGTCCACCAGGACCCCCAAGTCCCTTTCCCCTACACTACACTCCAACAAGTCAGTCCCCAGCCTATACTGGTACCTGGGGTTGTTCTTGCCCAAATGCAAGACTCTGCACTTACCCTTGTTATACCTCATTAGATGCCAATCCNTAGTTACCTGGGTCTTCCTTCTTTCCCTTTTTAAAGATTGGGGTAACATTTGCTATCCTCCAGTCCCTAGGCACCTCTCCTGTCCCCCAGGACCTAGCAAAGATGATGAAGAGCGGCCTAGCAATGACTTCCACCATCTCCCTCAGCACACGCGGGTGCATCCCATCTGGGCCCATAGATCTGTGCACATCCAGTTTGCTCAACTTATCCCTAACCCAGTCCTCATCAACCAAGGCAGGCTCACCTGTTGCCTCAACCTCCTCTGCAGTCTGGGGTTTAATGTCAAGACAACCCCTAGAAGTATAGACAGAGGCAAAGAAAGTGTTGAGTATCTCTGCCTTCTCTGCATCTTCTGTCTCCAGGGTACCCACCTCATTCAGCAGGGGGCCTACGTTGCTTCTAGTTTTAGTTTTACCTGCAATGTGTTTGAAGAAGCTTTTTTTGTTGCCTTTGACCTCTCTTGCAAGGTTTAATTCCAAGGAGGCCTTGGCTTTTCTAGTTGCATCCCTACATTCTCTCATCAGAGCCTTATAATCACCCCAAGTGGCCTGGGAAACGCCCCTAGATCCTCTTCTAAACAAACCCCCTTCCGAGTCCCCCTCACCTGGGTCTCTCGGGGGGCCTTCACAGTGTCTGTGAGGAGATGAAGGCTTTGTCTTCCCAGATGGCTCACGTGAAGGAAAAGAATAGCTAGATCCAAGCAGCAGTTAAGCACTATATGGGTTAAGGCAGGGCTCCTCAAACCCCTGCCCAGCCTGCTGGCCAGATATACGGGGACTTCCTTCGTGGCAGAGCTGAGGAGGGGGGCAGCGGCATCAGAGAGGTGGGTGGCTCCCCCGTCTCTCCCTCCCTCCCTCCAGCTCCCAGGCAGTGACAAATATGGAACCTAACCCTGACCATCTCATTAGCCAAAAGCAGGCCCATAGCCACATTGAAATATTATTTGTTTTTGTTGGTTACAATTGTTCTTCATTTTAAATATTGCATTCTTTTTCCTGTTTTTTGTGCACTACTATAAATAGAATATGTGCAGTGTGCATAGGAATTTGTTCATTTTTTTCCAAACTATAGCCCGGCCCTGACAGTGTCTGAGAGACAGTGAACCGGCCCCCTGTTTAAAAAGTTTGAGGACCGCTGGGCTAAGGGATTTCTTTCTGCCTCCTAAGATAATATTTTTTGGGAAAAATGACAAAGGGAAAGGTGATACCTATATTTTCCTAACCTAGCACAGTTAGGTTGGATCTTAGGAAGCCCTTCCTCACTGAAAGAGTGATCAGACCCCAGAATGAACTGCCCAGGGTATTGGTGGAGTCGCCATCTCTGGAAGTGTTGAAGGACAGACCAGACCCTAGTGCCCTGGTCTGGCCGATGTGGTGATGGTAGGTCCTGGGCTGGATTCTGGGATTCTGTGATCTTCCCTTGCTCTGTGGAGGAAACCTTGTAGGACAGGCAAGGCAGGATCAGGTGTCAATGATTGTGTTCTAACACCACCCAGAGAAGCTGGCCTCTGATCTTGCTCCTTATCAAGTACATGTGAGTTTGCACTGGAGCAAAATGCAGCTTCAAGCCTGTGACCAAAAGACCCGAAAGATGGGAAAAAGCTGCCTTTAGGGAGGCGTTGTAGTTAGCCGCAAAGGAAGGGTGAGTACTGAAAACTAAAAACCATGCAGTCATTTAGCATTCGCTTATCCAATTTTACTTTCAAAGTAAGTTCATGCTTTCATGGTGGAGCATGACTAAGCTACAGGTACAAATGTCAAGCAAACAGCTCCTTCAAGGAAACAAGGAAACTTTTAATAACCCCACTATTTACTCTATGCCTTACTCAGAAGGCATAGAGTAAGAGCAATCCTCCCTAACAGTAAGAGTCATGGAGGACTAACAGGTCAGAAAACATGGTGTCAGACAGGAACTCCCTGTCGTATCTACAAAGCTTTGTTTACCAGAACTACAGATCCTGTGTGTTTTGACACCAGTTCTTTCCATGGAGTTTGCACTGGTGTGACCAGACTTGTCAGAAGCCACCCTGCTGGCCTGCGGCACAGATGTGGCCAGAGGAATTCTCGAAGCAGCTATGTTGCCATAGTCTTTAATCTGTTCGAGTTGAAGCATTACAAAACTGGTGCAGATCAGACATTAAATCCATTCCTGGTGTGTTTCGTATGTCTCTGCTGCTGACTTCAGTGATTAAAAAGATGTCCAGACATATCCATGAATCCACCCAGGCCCCTGGACTGGACACTATCCAATCAGTGGATCACTGGCTCCTCACCTGGAGGCTGTTTTCCCATGTATCATCCACTGCAGACTGGGTTATTCCAGTGTCTAAGCAGTATTTCAGACCACAAACCAGTTTTGCTCAGGTAACACCCATAGGTATTTTTCTGCAGGAAGAGGCAAACTCACCCTTGAAGCCAGGCCAGAGATCATCTTGAGTCCTTTGGTCATGGCTGCAGAGCCACATAGAGATGGCTGGAAAGAAATCAGAAGTCTCTCTTGATGTGAAGTGTGTGTGCAAGGGCTGCTGCTCAGCAGTGGGAAACAGAAACTTAGTGGCTGCTGTCTGAGTCACTTCTCAAATGGGGCTGCTCTTTCAGGGAGCAGAAGCAGTGTCGTTCTTATGAAAAAGAGGAAGGGGCAGTTGTTTTTCTGAAGAAATTTTGAAGCAGCCCTGGCCCTTGAGAATGTAAAAAGCCAACTGAAATCTACTGGCAAGAGCACCATTTGGTGAACAAAACACAAACAGGACAGCAGAGGCTTTGCCCTTGCATCACAGCCGCAGGCACACAAACGCAGGGCTGTGCTACTGCCCAGATGTTTCTCAAGAGTTTCATTTCTGACTGTGACCTCAGTAGCAACAAAGGTAATCTCGCAGCTTTCACACCTTTTGCCACGAATCTGTCCTGAGCTACTCTTGGACTCCAATCTCCATGGGAGCCATCACATACCACCCTCCAAATATCTCTGCTGCCTCCTGTGCTCAACCTTCATCCCTAGTGTGGCTGAGAGTCTGTGGCCCTCCTGAGAGTCCCCAGGGAAGGGCTGGCAGGTGGACTTCCACTTCAGAAGACTTCTCTGGGCCCAGCCACCAGTGGCAAAGCAGGTACTGCAGCGCTTGCCTTACAGAGAACAGCGTTATCTCTCATATACAAAGAGTAGCACAGAGGAGGTGCATGGAGCAGAGATCTGGGAACCTCATGGGGAGCTGGAAACCATTTGCAGCTTGGTGTCACAGCCTGCTTGGATGTACCTGCTCTTCCTTCCAGCAAAGAATCAACATACAAAACCGGGTGGAGTAGTTCCTTTAATCACAGTGGCTTCTACATCACTGGCTCTGATAACCTCCATGTGTGATTGTGAAACATGGAATTGTATTCCGCCAGAATCTCTCTCCAGGCACCCGAGATGCCGTGACCAGGTCAACCTCACGGTGCTGCTGGGAGCCAGGCAGTGCAAATGGTCTTGTTTTATGTGTGGGAGAAGCAAGTTGCTGCATGACCCACCTACAGTCACACACAGTCTGCTGCAGCCCTGGACAGGCAGATCAAATGTTCACCCCTGACCCCCAAGCATGGGGTCAGCATCCACCCATGGGTATGCAGGATATAAGAAAAACAGCTCCTCGTAGTGGGGACAGCCTGTGAGTTCCCGCCATGGGGCTCAGCTGGGCTGTGGCAAGTAGTCCCCATCAGCAGGGGCAGGAGGCTAAACACCCTCTGGGGACAGGCAGATCTTTGGAAAGGCTGTCCCAAGGCAGTGCTCCCAACAGCCGTGATTGCCCCACATGAGACCTGGGATGGCCTCAGTGCCTCCATGCAGGGAAGTTTAATCCCCACCTGGTCTGAGCTCACCAAGCTCTGAGCTCCCTGAAGGCTTTTCTGGCTGCCGGACAGTGTAGCTTTTCAGGTAGTGGCCCAGGGGAGCTTTAGCGCTCTTGAAAGAAAGGAAATGCCTGTCTGACAAAGGCATAAAGGGTTGACAGGCTCCAGGAATGCCGGGCTTTCCCCTCAGCCCTGGAGTCCACAGTGTGCCACCCTGCCCAGTCCTCTCTATGTGACTTACAGTTGTTGTTGGTGTTGTGAGAGCACAGTTGGACTAAGTCATCCTCCAAGGCCCCTACCAGATCCTTCAGCTCCTTGGAGGTGTCTGCCGTCAGGTACTGCCAAGCCTTGCGTCCGTTGTGGTCCCTGCAGCTGGTGTCTGCCCCATAAGCTCCCACCAGCACTTTAATGAGCAGCTCATGCCCTTGCAAGGCAGCTACATGCAAGGGGGTCAGCCTACCGCTGGCCGAAGGGATGTTCACGTTGATGGGATAACCCTTCTTCTGGGCATGGGTGATGACTTGGATGAAGCTCTCATGGTGGCCATGCTTGGCAAGCCAGTGGAGAGCAGTGAAGCCGGTCACAAAGTCTTTCCTGGTCAGTAGGCTGGGATCAAGGTCCAGGAGCCTGATAATGTTGTCCGTGTCACCCTGGGCTACTGTCAGCAGCCATTCATGTTCCAGGGGATCCAGGGCAAAGGGCAGCACCTCAGGGCTTTGCTCAGTCTTCAGTTCTTGGTGAAGCCCTGCAAGGAGACTGCTGTTATTGGATGTCTTCCGAGTGGTGGCAAACCTCTTGGTGCTGCCAGGGGTATTGCTCTGCAGGACAATTTCCTTCAGCTCCTTCCTCCGGGTACAGCTGGGGCTGACGAAGAGTCTGCCAGCGGTCCTGCCCCAGCTCCTCAGACTCTGGCTGCCCTGGCTGATGCTCCTCTTGGTGCCCGTCTCCTGCACAGGATAGAAAGTCTCCCTGCTCCCTGTAGTGGCTGGCCAGAGATGGGAGCTGCAGGCTAAGCTCCTTGCTTGTTGCTGGGCTGCTTCCAGGGAGGTGAATGTCCGGGCAGTACCAGCTACCCTCTGCTCTGCTGAGTCCTGCTCCTGTTCCCGACAGGCCATGGTGGTGCACCGGCGGGTCTGGCTGGCAGCCTGCTCCCTGGCATGGCAGAGCCCACAGCTTGCACTCCCCAGCTCTCACCTCGCACTTCCTGCCCCTGCACTGGTTAAAGGAGGAACTGATTCTGCACAATGGGAGGGCTCAGTGGGCGTGGTGGCGGATCTGTGGCACTGCCGTGCTGCTGGGATGGTGCAGGTGACCTTTGGTCCCACTGCATCTGTGGCTGTCATCGTCACAAGGCGCAGCCGCAGCCAGAAGTTGCCTGCCACTCTGAGGCCCACTCATCTTCGACATCAGAGAGAGATCATGTAGGAGGTCTGAGGAACTTGCAGCACTGGTGAGGTGGGCAGAAGGGATTCTGGGCAGCTCAATGCTGGTGTCATAGAAGGAATTTGATAAATTATTCTTCACTCTGAAGTCTCACTTAGCATTAGTGACAAGAAGTTTCAGCTGAAGCCTTAGGTCACAAGAACTGAACAAGAGTATACTTCTGATAGAATCACAGAATCATTAAGGTTGGAAATGATCTCTGAGATTGTCAAGCCCAACTTTCAACCCAACCCCTCCAAGACTAGCAGATCATGTCCCAAAAGGAAAGTGCCATATCCACTCTCTTTTTGAACCTCCAGGGATGGGGGCTCCACCACTGCCTTGGATATCCTGTTCCAATGTTTAACTGCTCTTTCGCAAAAGAAAGTTTTCCTAATTTCCAGTCTGAACTTGCCCTGATGCAACTTGTGGGCAGTTCTTCTTGTCCTGTCAGCAGTTACTGGGGAGAAGAGGCCAACAGCAACCTCCCTATGACTTCCTTTCAGGTAGCTGCAAAGGGTAGCCTCTTCTTCTTCAGGCTGAACAATCCCAACTCCCTCAGCTTCTTTCCATCAGACTGGTTCTCCAGTTCCTTCACCAGCACTGTTGCCCTTCTCTGTCCTTGCCTCAACACCTCAATGTCCCTTTTATACTGTGGTGCCCGAAACTGGACTAAGTATTGAAGATGTGGTCTCACCAGTGCCTAGTATAGGGGTACAATTGCTTCCCTACTCCTGCTAGCCTCACCATTTCTTATAAAGCCAGGGTGCTGTTGGCCACCTGGGCACATTGTTGGCTCATGTTCAGCTGCCAAACAACACTCCCAGCTCCCTTTCTGCCGTGCAGCTCTCCAGCCACTGCTCCTCAAGCCTGTGGTGCTGCAACCAAAGTGCAGGACCATGCACTTGGCCTTGTTAAACCTTAGCCCTCTGGTCCAACCTATCCACACCTCTCTGTAGAGCCTAACCTCAAGCAGATCAACACTCCCACCTAATTTTGTGACGTCTGCAAAGTGACCAAGGGTGCAGATCTGTGGTAAAGGTGTTAAACAGGAGCGGTGCAAATACTGAGCCCTGGGGGATGCCAGTTGCGACTGGTCACCAACTGGATGGGACTCCATTTACCACAGATCTCTGGGATGAGCCAAACAGCCAGTTTGCAACCAGTGGTCTCACAGAGAACTCAATGACACCAGCAGACTGAAGATAAGGACTAAGGAGACCATTTCAAGAGGATGAAGTAACTTCAGAAGACCAGCAACAGTAAAGATGGGTAAGCTATCAGGAGATCACTGACCAGAATTAAGTGACTGGGGATTGGATGATAGGTGAAATGGGTGTAATGGAAAGGCATGAATTTGGTTTGGGGTTCCTCTCCAGAGGTGCCCAGCTTGAACTGTAACCAAAGAACCAATCAGGAAAGAGCAACTGGAATCCTTTGTGTGGACTCTGGCATTTTCAGTGGGATCCCGGGGCTGGGCCCTGTTACAGTGGCCAGTGTACACACACAGTGTGTACATCTGTAACACTGCTCCTGGAGACATCTCCTCTGACCTTGGTGGCACCCCAAAGCTTTGGCTGCCTTTGCCTTACAGCCTCCTCACCCACCATTGCAATGACTCTCCAAGGTGACTGTGGCAAGGGGCCACTTTCCTGGTGGTGGAAACAGCCTGAGGCGGTGTTTTGGGTCCCTTTTCTGCTGGTGGCATTTCAATCTTCCTCTCTCTCTGTGTTTCACTTCTCAGCTAGGCCTCATGCAGAGCTTTGATGGCAGCTGCAGCCACCAGCAGCCAGCACCCTCATTTTATTAGCATCAGGACAAACTGCTCTATCCCCAAAGGCCTTAGTCCTGTTTCTCTCAAGGCCTTTCTCATCTGTGACTCCTCAGATACCTACAGTGTGGCTGAGCTAGCACAAGGCTGTTTTGTGGCTGCCAAGAGCCACATTAGCCACTCCCACCTTCCTTCACCTTACCTGAGGTTTAGCCCTGCTCTGACCTGCCTGGAACTGGTCGTCAGCCCCTGAGGGAGTTTTGCTTTTCTCCCACCATTCGGATTCGCTTTTCTGGAATGAGTGGGGAGATGCCATCCTCCCGTAAATCCTAAATGACTGGTGGTGAAAATGTAATTGTCCCCTTGCTTCCATTGCGGAGCTCTCTGACTTTATCGCTGGTTGTTGGTGGCTTCTGTGGGCTCTGGTAGACCCAGAACGTGACCAGCAGAGCCAAGGGGATCCTGAGGAGCAGCTTCAAACACCCCAGGTATTGGGTGACCCCTGGGGAAATCAAGGAGGCTGACAACATGCTGCTTTGGTTATTTGCTTTGGCAGTGAAGCTTCCTCGGTCCCACTCTTTGACGCGCCTGCACTGGGGCCCCGTGACTCTGCCGCGCTTTCCGCCCTGTCCCTTTTGGCTGCCACTTAGCCCCTCATCCCGCCTCTCTCCGCCACCCTGCGGCCCCGCCCGCGGCCTCGGCGGCACCATCGCGGAGGAAGTAGAACTGGGGGACCGCCAGCCCCGCACTTCCCGAACCGGGGAGGCAGCGATACCGAGCCGGTGTCTGGAGGTGTCGAGGCTGGGGAGGAAGCGGCGGCGTGCAGCATGGCTTTGCAGGGTCGCGACGGGTGCTCTCGTTCTCCCCCCAGCGCTGTGTCGGTGGTCGCGCCCGGAGACGCCCGCCCGCTCGGGGCGGGCCCTGTGTCGGTTGGCAGCGATGGCGACGGCAGAGGTAGCGCGGCAGGTGAGAGCAGGCGCTGGGCTTCTTCGGCGCGGCCGCGGGCGTGGGCGCGGCCGGGGCCGGAACGGTGGGTGAGAGCGGGCCGGGGAGCGCCGGGCGCAGGGTGGGCCCCGGCCAGGGGCCTCCCGGGGATACTGGGACTCGGTCGGGGCGGCAGCGGCCTCCCAGGAGGGTCGGGGCCGCTTGCAGCGGAGTCAGTCGTGCGGGGGATTCGGGTTTCCTCCCCGCCGCTGGCTGAGAGGCGGCAGCGCGGGCGGGCGACCTTGAGCTGTTCGCACCGGGGGGGTGCGGAGGTGCCGCCTTGCCCATGTCCGCAGCGCAGCGTGGGGCTGCCCGCACCGCCTGGCTGGGGGTCGTGAAGGGGCTCATCCTGTAGCCTCCGTCCGTGTTGGCGGCGAACCGCCCCCCGTCTTGGTGCTCCCGTCTCCCCAGTGATGCCGCTCTGCTCCTAGAGGAGTCTTTACTCTGCCTGCGCTAGCGCGGGATGTAGGGAAGGGTCGCAGCCCTGCACCGTGAGCCGCGGAGGAGCCAGGCGGTCCCGCGTCGAGCTTCGGTACCGCATCATGCTGCCCCTCGTCCCCGAGGAACCCGCGGCGGGCACAGCGGCCCCCGGCGGTGGTCGCTTGCCCTCCCTGGCGCGGCACAGAGCTCGGTGTCTGTGCGGGGAGTCTTCCGCGAGAGGACGGAGAAGGCTGAACCACTGCACACGAGGGAGAGCCGGTAACACTGCCGCGTGCGGAAGCGGTGTTGCTGGGGAGCTGCTGGGCTGCCAGCTCTCGTGTCCTTGTGTTGGGGCAGAAACAACACGGAGATGAGCGATCGCTGTTTCGCGGCGGAAGGTTTTAGCGTGGACCCGGGCTTACTGAAGGGGTAAGATGCAGCAGTTCTTTGTGAGCTGATTTCCTCCGGGATGGACCCTTTGACTCGTATGTGACAACTGGTATGTGAAGTGCCTCAGTTTCTCTGAAGGTTTCTTGTAAAGAAATGGAGCATTAAGTTTTCAAAAACTAACATACAGCAGTTTCAGTCATCTGCTGGTGGCCTGGAAGGAATTACAATACCTCTTTTTGGAGGCAGAAAGGAAAGTCAGCTCATTACATTAACATGCTGCAAAGTGAAAATGTTTCTGGCCAGACCAATGACTTGTCGGTTGAGGTCCTGGGCATCCGATTGTGGCTGTGTCTTGTGGAGCAGTCAGCCATAATGTCCTGGTGATACAGAGGGCTGCTCAGAGTGTGCATCAGCCACCCTACCTCAGTCACAGAATGGCTCAGGTTGAGAGGGGCCTCAGTGGTCATCTAATCCAACCTCCTTGCTGTGAGTAGGGGTGCCTGTTGACTAGATCAACTGGCTCAAATCCTCAGCTGACCTGGCCTTGAACATCTCCAGGGAGGGGCCATTCACAACCTCTCTGGGTAACATATTCCAGAGTCTCACCACCGTTGTACTGAAGAGTATCTTCCTAAGTTCTAATCTAAACCTGTTCTCCTTCAGTTTAAAGCTTGTCCTATCACTGGACACTCTTGTAAAAAGTCCCTCTCTAGCCTTTCTGTAGTTTCCCTTCAAATACTGCAAGGCTGCTGTAAGGTCACTCTGAAGCCACCTTTTTTTTTGGCTCCCTCAGCCTGAACTCATAGCAGAGGTGCTCCAGCCCCTGGATCATCCTTGTGGCCTTCCTCTGGACTCGTTCCACAGATCTATGTCCTTCTTATAGTGGGGACACCAGAAGTGGCTGCAGTACTCAAGGCAGGGTCTCACAAGGGCAGAATAGAGGGGAGTAATCACCTCTCTTGATCTGCTGGCCACACTTTTCTTGATGCAGCCCAGGACACGGTTGGCCTTGTGGGCTGCCTGAATGCAGTATCCGAGTGAACTTTGCATCTAGACATGTGTTTGGTGTGGAAATAGTCAGTAGAACTCTTCTTTTTGGGCAAGGAGGGCAGCCTTGTCACCACCAGAGACCTCTTTCCTGTCCTCTCCCCTGGCCAGCATGGAGGGTGCAGGATTTAAATGTTGAGACCCACAGGGGATGTGGCCACCCCATTCTCCATGGGTGGAGGACCCATGGGTGCAGAAGACCAACTTGCTGGGGACTGTCTGGTTCAACCTCTGTAAAACAGGTAAAACGAATCATTGAAACTGCTGATGTAGAGATGTATTTTTTAAATTTCTGGAGGATACTTCTGGGTATGTTATCCTGACAGTGTGGTATTTCTGCAGCACTTTTGGCAGGAGCCTGCAGAAATGTGACCTTAAGAGCTGTCAGAATTGCACAGTTCTGAAGAACCTTTTATGAATGGGGACTGGCTGTAGGGTGTAGCAGGCCTGAAAAGGGCCATCAGGAGCTTTGGTGAGGTGTTTCTTGCTTTCCCTGGTGGCTGGTTCAGAACTGTTTTTCCCTTTTTTGTGTGTCCTGATTATTTGTAATCAGCTGAGCAAGGGAAGGAAATACAAGATCTTTACATTCCTGCTTTGATTTATGTTGTGGAGGGTGTTTATACTGACTGCTGGGTAGTTCTTCTGTTGCATAGGAGAATTACACACTTGTACATGCAAAGAGTAATTGGTACAAGAGTTACTCTAGTTTGCTCTCTAATCAAAGCCAAATGCAGTCAAGGAGAGAGAGCGTGTATGCCATAACACCCAGGTCATGAGGAGGGATCTGATGTGGTTGGGGGCATAAAGGTGATGTGGAAAACTGGTGTGGAAACCTCATGTCCGATTCTGCCTCACTTTGCCATTTGACTTCTTGTGCAGGTATTAACCCCTTGGCTCTCAGCTTTGTGGGTGGGCAAAGGGGCAGGGCAGTGGCAGTGGTGGTGGAGCACTGCCCGATTTGTTCTCAGTGAGGGATGTTGTTGCTGAATGTGTTGCAGCAATGTTTAAATGTTCTGAAGGCATTCTCCAAGGCCTCAATGCTTGAAGTGATTCTCATTTGGGGAGAGGTGGGAAGTGGTGGAAGCTGAATGTCAGCTCTCAGCGTCCTAGGCGGAAATACTTCGCAACTGGATGCAGGCTAGTTGTATCCCAGTCTTTGGGAGCATTTCATTCTGCGGGCATCATTCAGACACTGGATCCCTTGAGTTCAGAGCTGTAGCAGTCTTGGTGCTGTGCTCTGCCTGAGTATTGTCAAGTGGAGGCTTTTCTTCTGCTGGGTGTAGTTTTTCATCATTGCTTTGGTCCAGGCCATCAGAAATTGTCCTGCATATGGACTGTTGATGTCTGCAATGAGCAGCACTAGTGTGTTTCTTGAAGAGGAAGCTCGGCTTTATTTCCACAAAGTGGTAGTGGCCTCTCAGTGCTCCGAGGCCATTGGGAGTTGACAGCGCTGTTCCTCCTTGCTGTGTAGAGTAAATTAAGGCAGAGAGGCACATTCAGCAAGATCTTCTCCAACCATTCTTTCATCCTGAGGACCCTTGGAGGAGTTAAAATGCCCAGAGTCCAAGTCTGTCCGTGTAATGTACGATAATATTCAATGTGCAGTGCTTTGGGGCTCGGGGTCATTTGTTGTAACATCTTTGTATTTCTTGAGTATTTTTGATAGTTCTGTGTAAGAGCTGGGGTAGGTAGCCGTAGTTTATGTGGCAAGGAGAAACCGTGACAGAAGGCATGTAAATCCTCCAAAGACAGGGAACAGATAAAATAACCTCTCAAAGTGGCTGCTGCCTACTTCAGCTCTGCAGTAGCCTTGCCTGGCAATGCAGCAGGAGAGCACGTTGCTCCTTTTGCTCTTTGAATCTTGTTTGTTACAAATGTGCTTTACTTGCTACAAAGCATCATCATCCCTTTCTTTCTATGATNACAGTATCTAGTGTCCTGGTGTGGTGCCAGTTTTCACACCGGCTTTCCAGAGATCCCTTCTTTGTCTTCACTCCAGGGTGATGCCGACTTTCACACAGAGAGTACAGTACTCTCAGGCATCCAGTGCTCTCTTCATGCCAGCAGTAGTTAGACCTTGGTGGTACCTCATTGGTACTTCAAATTTGACATGAAATACTGGTTTGGAAGGTAGCTAATGGAAGAGAGCTCTTGAACACATTTTCAGGGAAAACCTTGTAGGCTTAGCATGTTCTCCTTCACTTTTGCAGAAGGTTATCCAAATCTCCATTTAATGTACAGGCAGAATGACTAATGGCTGTGTTCACATGTTGTTTATGGGTGCTGTATATATATAGCAGCCCTCTGGATACAGACACCATTTGGTGTGTGAGCACTGGTGGCTTGCACAGTTGCTTGGTGGAGCAGATAGAAATGCTGCTTTTCTCACCATGGGTTTGGTAATTGCTGTCAGCCTTCCTGTATGCATTAAAACCAGTCTGACCTTAAAACAGCATTTATTTACATGTTTTTTTTTCCTGCCACATCTGATGTCTCAGTACCTTATCCAAGTAGGCTTTGGATTTTTGGCCAGAGCAGCACAATGTACCTTGTGACTGTTTAACATGAAGGCTCCATTGCTGTGACTGGAAATCAGATTTTGCAGTACTTTTTGCCTGGGCTGTAACAGATGTGAAGTGTGGTTTAACTGCGTTATAAAACCAGAGGTGGCTAGAAAAAGAGGCTACAGAAATTTTCTTGCTGACTGAATTCTGTGCAACAGTAAGTGCCTCCTCTCAGCTGAGTGTGGCTTAACTTCTGTCACTTACTTCGCTCCATCTGGGTCACACTTATATCTAGGGATGAGGAGAAGATTTGTTCTTAATGAGAGCCTACACTCCCACCCACGCTTCATGGGGAGAATAGCGTTCACTGTTCAGTCTTCCAACGGTTCAGTTTTAAGACTGAGTATTAAAAATATACTTGATGATCCTTCTTCCCCAAGAGGAGTCTGGTTGTGGTTCTGTTGAGTGCCTGTGTGGACTCTGCTCACCTATCTGTTCTTCACTGGGGCCGTGGTGCTTTCCCTGCAGATCAAATATTGTAATGAGATGCACTGGTGCTGGGGCGTTGCTCTGGTGAGAGCAGTTCAGGATCGTTTAGGTGTTTTGGCACAAAACCTGTGTGCCTGACAATCTCGCTTTAGCTCTGTGAATTATTGGCCCTCAGAGCGGAGTCCTCAGAAGGACTTGAGTACGTGTCTGATAAACATACTGTTCGAAGGCAAGGTGCTCAGGAATGAATGCAGCGCTGTATTTGTTGAACAGATTGGCAGGAAGAGTCAGGCTAATACACAAAATATGGCTCAGGGGAAACATATTTACACATCACAGGGTGATAAATATGGCTAATGACTCAAGTGTATTTAGAGCCCCACATTTGGGAAAAAAAACCACCCCACACTAGCAGAATTGGAAGGAAGTATTGTGCTATGACAGGCTGTTGTAGGAAATGCAGTCCTTGGGGATGTTTTCCTAGACTAAATACCAGTGTCATGAACAGAAGAGGGAAGACTAGTATGACTGACCTTGAAAACAGGCTTTCAAGATATGTGGAAGGGTGATTCCTTGTTAGGAAGAGCCTCTGCTTCCGAGGGGAGATGCCTTCCTAGGTCTGCAGGAGAGGACCTTTCCAGTACATGAATATGCAGGGTTAGCACTGACTCGATGTTCTCCATGATGCCATTTCTGAGGTGGAGCCTCCATGTGTAATTAATTGCTGTACAGGTTTGGAGCTCAGAGAGCTGTGGTGTACACAAGCCTCTGCTCAGTGAGAGAAGTTCTGACCCCTCTCCAGAAGCAAGAGGCCATGCTGGGTGTGGAGCATGCCTGAAGGAAACCGGACCTGGAGTGTTCCTGAGGCACAAAGAGGATACCTGTCTGGGGAGACTGGCCTGATGGTGTCAGGCATAAGAGAGAACAGGGCATGCCAGCAGCTTTTTGTTAAACTGCTGGGGTGACTGGGCAGGAGTGTCCATGCCCTGTGGGAGGCAGGTTGGGGTGCCCCCACTCCCAAATCCCCTTGCAGGCTTCTTTTGGATGGGGCTGCAGGGTTGGATACTTCTTCTCAGCTTTTTTTCCCCCTCCTTGTTCAAAGCAGATATTTCCTAGCTTTGAAAGATAATACTTCAACACTTGGATAGCAACACTCAGAGAAGGAGAAGACCTGGTCTCTTGCATGGTCTGACGTGCCCATGTGAACATCTTTGTAGCTTCCCTCGATGATCCCTCATTTTCTGGTGCTGATGGCTGTTCTGTAGATCTAGACAGAGCCCTGTTTGCAGTCTGAGGTTTTTATCTTCACAACAATCTATAGGATATAGCTTGTTTGATAGCTTGGACTCTGTGTTCCCTGCTGTTTCTGTGCTACACTGAAGTTGCAGGGGCAGTGTGTTTGGGTGGTTCAATCCTGGGTGTAGGTCTGCTTTGCTGTACGGTTTCTAGCAAGCTTCTATAGCTGCAGCTGTGAATGTGAATTACACTGACAGGGTTTTAGGACAAGGTGTCACTCACAGAATCACAGAATCATTTGGGTTGGAAGAAACCCTAAAGAAAATCTACTTCCCACCCCCCTGTTATGGGCAGGGACACCTTCCACTAGACCAGGTTGCCCAGAGCCCCATCCAAACTTTTCTTGAACACCTCCAGGATGGGGGGGCATCTGGAACGTCTTTGGGCAACCTCTTCCAATGCCTCAGCACCCTGACAGGGAGGAATGTCTTCTTTAGATATAATGCAATGGTTCTCTTTCAGCTTGATGTATCGTTAACACATCCTTTTACACGGTTGGTTCTTATTTTTCAGTATGAGACTTGGGTGTCAACATCCTTTCTCAAGAAACAAACTGCTGCCTTCTTGTTTCTGTGGCTGTGTTTGGGTGTGTGTTTTGCACAGTTGCATATTTTTCCAACAGAGTAGTGAATGAAGTGTTCTGGGTTTGCTCAGGAGATGAGGGAAGCATGCTGCCATGATTTACAGCAGACGTGCAAGACTTTGCTTGGGCTATGCTACTAGTTCTGCCGGGGGGGGCTTTAAAGGTTTGTACAGATCAGTGTGTTTTGCTTGGGAATGACAGAACGGTTTCATTGTGTTCCAGGGCGAAGGCTGTCGGACTGTCCCACTTTCCGGACACGTAGGATTTGACAGTTTGCCCGACCAGCTGGTTAATAAGTCAGTTAACCATGGATTTTGTTTCAACATCCTGTGTGTGGGTGAGTATTTCCATTGGGGGAAATTATTTTGCTGAAAAGGTCTTCTCTGCAGCTGGATGTAGCTTGTAGGTGAGTGTGTTAACAACATGGCGTTGATTTAAATTTCTCTGACTGTTCTATTTTCAGTAACCAGATTTACTGGTGCTCTGGGAAAATCCCTGCTGGGTTTGTGCAGTATGGCTTTCTACCAGGCAGCAAACTCCAGAAAAAAAATGCCTACAATCCCAGACCTCTCTTATGATCTTTATTTTCATAATATGTTTGAATTTAATGTTTTTAAAATAAAATAGGTACTCATGCCAGAGAACTTTGTTCTGAGGTCTTGTTTGGCTAGGTATTGGGTAATTATTATAATTATTTCATCAGAATACCACTCAACGCTATTCTTAAATCCCTAAAAGCTATTTTCTTTCTCCTTCCTTCTGTGCATACTTGAATTAATATAGTGTCTGGCCAAGCCTGAGCTGGTCAGATGGTTATCCAAGATGCCATGTGCTGTGGATTTCTGCTGGAGCCTGCTGCTGTGGTAGGACTTGGTATCTGTCCCCACAGCATCTGCCAGTCTGACATGGTTCCTCTCCAGAATCACTCCTAGGTAACAGAAGTAAAGTCTTGCATGGCTTCAGTGTGGTAGTTTGATTAGAAGATGAATTAATAACTGTCTGACAAAACAATTAGTTGAGTTTACTGATGCCAATGCCCTGCTTCTGGAGCAGGAGGTTACTGTGTACCTGTGACTGTTAACAGATTGAGAGAGGTTCTGCTGCCCCTCTACTCTGCCCTGGTGAGACCACATCTGGAGTATTGTGTCCAGTTCTGGGCCCCTCAGTTCAAGAAGGACGCAGAACTGTTTGAGAGAGTCCAGCACAGAGCCACGAAGATGATGAAGGGAGTAGAACACTTCCCTTATGAGGAAAGTCTGAGGGAGTTGTGTGTCTTTAGCTTGGAGAAGAGACTGTGAGGGGTGACCTTATTAATGTTTATAAATATCTGAAGGATTGGTGTCAGGAGGATGGAGCTAGTATCTTCTCTGTCATCTAATGATAGGACAAGGGGCATTGGATGTAAGCTGGAATGTAGGAGGTTCCGTATCAATATGAGAAGGAACTTCTTCGCAGTGAGGGTGGCAGAGCACTGGAAGGGGCTGCTTAGGGGACTTGTGTAGTTTCCTTCTCTGGAGACGTTTAAGATCCGCTTGGATGTGTTCCTGTGTGACTTGGTCTAGGTGATCCTGCTGTGTCGGGGGATTGGACTAGATGTTCTTTTGAGGTCCCTTCCAATCCCTAACATTCTGTGGTTCCGTCAATACGGAAATCAGAAGAAACTCTCACTAAGATCAATGTGCCCTAGTTATTACTGTCAGTCTTTTATGAACAACAGCAACGCAGATATGGGCAGGCTTGAAATGAAGAAATAAACATAATTTGGAAAAGATCCACAAATCCTGAGTTCAGGTCAGGCTGCTGTTAAGGTGCTAACAGAGTTAAAGCCCCATCTGTCATTTATTCTGTTGGGTCTCACTTGTGCAGCAGGAGTTTGGGGTGAAAAATCAAAAGAACAGGGAGCAAATGAGGATTGGAGCTGACAAATCACACACAGGTGAGATGATCCCATAGTCAGCCCATGGAGCATGATAGAAAGGCTTTTCATTGCCCACCATTTTTCAGCTATGGATATCATCTGTCACAGGAAGAATTCTATGGCAGTTTTGCTCTGTGCTGTACTGGATCAGAGCCACCAATCCCTCCAGCTCATGATGAAGGAAAGCTTCAGAAATGGCTCTCAGCAGTATGCCCAGAGTTGCGCAATTTTTAGGTCTTATCATGCTGAAAGCTGTCTTTCCTGTGAGACTAGAGTCAAAAATAGAATACATGAGTAAACCTTCCTTAACAAGTCAGAGGTTGCATATGGTTTCTGTATTTTCTTCCTCCCTAAAGCTTATTCGATAATACGCTGGTTCCCCTCTTAGTTCAGTGCAAAGGCTGGAGAAGTGTTTTAACGGCTGAGACCTTCTATGCTGACTGGATTTCTCAGGAGAGGGAAAGAAAGGAACAATAGGCTGGCTTTTTTTTTTTTAAAGTAAAAACTTTTTAAACTGCCTAAGGTCTCATTCCAAATGAATGAGCTCCTTGGTGCATGGGAGCTCTCACTGGCCTGAGGGGGATGAGCTGTGTACCTTGGGAAATGCTCAGAGATTGATTTTGTGGTCACTGATGGAATCAGTTGAAGAGAGAACACAGTTTCTCCAAATGAAGAACCATCGGTCTCCCAGCCCTTTCATGCCCCTCACTGTTGATCCTCTGAGGTGGATGGTGGCAGCTGAGAGCCAGGTACTCCTCTGAGGTACTTCGGGTTCTTTTGTGAGCCCATGTTGCTCTTGCCCCCAGCCTTTGCCTTGTGATGAGACCTCTGTGTGACACCTCTGTGTGCCTGTCAGATGAAAGGAACTGTTTTTCCCTCTCTGTGGCCTTATCTGGCTGAGGTGCCTCAGGGCTCTTCTCAACAAACCTGTTACATTGGATTAGCTCCCATTTCCTCACATGAAAGGGCTGTGTGCGTGCTCCTGAAGGATGGGTGTTGGTCTCTTGTGAAAGCTGCTTTTGAATGCCTTTGAAAAGGGAAGGGCTCCTTCCTTCATCAGTTGAGGATGATATGACTGGGGGCCTCTTAAATTTTGAGTGATGATGGAGAAGGGGGCCGCTGAGCAGCAGCTGTTTGTTATTCTGCTTACCATCTACTAGCAAAAAGTGCATTAGAGCACCAGGCACAGAAGAGGAGGTGCAGCTCATATGGTGTGTAATTCAGCTTACGGCTGTGGGGTGCCCCCCGTGGAAGGAAGAAACCATGATGAAACATTCAGCACAAAAGCGCCTGTTTTGGTTTGGGAGGCTGGGACCTTCCCAAAGGCAGAAGTTGCCTTTGCTGTGGATGCAACTTCTGTTTCTCCACCTTAGCTACTGACCAGTGTCAGAGGCAGTTATGGTAGTCCTTCATTTCCACTTCTCGGCTCATCTTCATCTCATGCAATATAGCTGGTGTTGGACAGCCCTTGTGTTGCTTGTCCTCATGGTGTGACATGTTGCTGTACAGTACTGCTGGTGAGTAACTGCCTTCTTGCAGCCCTAGTGCTGGCTGTCCTGGCACATCACCAGCAGGAGAGCCCCAGAGGTGTGTGAGTGACCTTCTGCCCAGGTAAGACAGGGGCCAGTCTGGGCCCAGCACAGTGCATCTCTGTGATGATGAAGCAGAAGCAGGGAGAGTGTCCTTTGTCCCAGCTGTGTTTCTGCAAGTTGTGCCACTGCTCTGGCAATGAGGGATTTGATGAACCATTTCCGTAGCATGCTGAGGACACAGTTGTAGCTGGGAGCGTGTCACAAGACACCAAGAGGAGGTGTCTCTAGCCTGGCAGGGTGTTACGAGGGGATGGTGTCTTGCCCGCAGTGGCACACGGTTACCGTGTGTGTAGAGCCTGACTGCTTTGGTGCCTTTTGTAATATTTTTTCCACATCTCTGAAAATGGTCAGAGTTGACAGCAAAATTAATCCCATGATAAAAGGCTCAATGCTACAGCTTTTCAGTACCTGTCATAGCTTCCTGGTGCACAACTCTGAAGAGGAAAGGTCACCTTCCCTGCTCTGTTCTGTCATCCCACAGCACTTTGTCAGCCCTTTGCTTCAGGAGAGTGGACCACTATGCAGTTATGTTATTCTTTTGGAGATCGAACCACATGTGTGGATATAAGCCTGACATCAGAAAACAATCTCCATATGTCTCGCCTGGTTTGCATGCACCTCTGCATTTCCACAGGACTTCTCCTTCCCTTAATCCTCATTCATGGCTTCTGATTTTTGGGGAAGATTTCAGCACTGTTGGCTGGAACAAGTACAGACTACTTGTTCTTTTTGTCAGACCATCTGTTCCATCTGGACTTTGTGCTTACAAGAAGCATTTGGTGCCATTCACATCTTCCTGCCAGCAGAAGGTTGCCTCTGTGTGAGGCAGAAACTCTCAGAGGATTCCAGAATCCTCCCTTCTGTCGATTTGTCCTTCAGAATAGCACTGTTCCCTGATTCTGGTCATATTTAACACAGCAAAGCACTTACTTCATCAACAGCTTAAATCTTTCACCATTCTGTGTCACTGTGTCACTGCTAACGTCATGTTTCTGTTAGCCAAGACAGTCCTTCCTGTCTTCTCCAGCCTTCCACGCTGTGCTGTGTCAGTGGAGTGACACAGCGCAGGGACAGGTCTCTCTGCAGGCTGATGCCGTCTCTGGTGTGCAGACCTAGCTGCTGAGGTGGGGTGTTAGTGGCTGGGGACAAAGTGGTAGGTGTTTGGATGGGCAACTCCCACCTATGGAAAAATGCCTTATCAGTTTAGATCTTCCTCAGCATATGAACTCAGTTGCCTTTGCTGGTCCCTCTGTAGTTGTCATGAGGTGCAGCACATGCATGTTCTGTCTCAAAAACATGCCTGCATTGCCTGTATGTCTTGTGGGTCCCTCGGACAGTTAAAGTCGCTCCTGCTGGAAACAATACAACGTGTTTGAAGTAGGCAATGAGTAACAGCTTTAAAACCATAAGCCCCCTTTCTCCCTAAAGACGGAGGAGGCAGTTGGAAACCAGAGGTGGCTTATGGGGTCTGCTAGCTGCCCAGAAGCCAGTGTGATTTACAAACCACCTTCTGTGTGTAAATGTCTGCAGAGAGCAGCTCTTGGTCCTGGCCACTGCTGCTGCTCTCCTGTCACCCTGTCCTGCAGTCCTGGAGGCTTGGGGCAGACTTCTGGGACTGGCTGTGCTCTGGGGCTGCCACATTGTGGGAGGAAGAGTGTGGGGCAGCAGCACAAGAAGAGGCTTTGCGGCCTGGTGGTTGGGTGATACTCCCACACCTCAGTGCTCCTCTGTCCTAAGAGCAGCCAGCTTCCTGCTCTTGTCCGTCCCCCCCCCAGCTCTTGGCAAGGGCTCTGGAAATGCTGCAGCCTTCTCAGATTTTTGCCTTCTTTTTTAATGCTACAGTTTTCCTGGAATCTCTGAGAAAGACCTGGTGGGCTGTGCAGGCTGTTAACTCTCAGTGTCCCTGTCCAGACTGTGGTGATGCTCTGGGCTGCTCTGCTTTGTGCACCTGGTCCACGTTTGGGGCAAGCAGTATCCCAAAACCCACACTGTGAGGTGCCAAGTCTATGAGTGGCTTGCTGTGACCAGGCAAGAGTCTTCTAGATGATCCAGCTCATTCTCCTGGCGACAGAGATAAACCTGTACTTTGCCAGGGCCCCCTCCCTTCCTGTGCTGATGCCCTCTGGTCATTGGGGCTGTAGGTACAGCTGATGCATTGAGGTAGCATTGGGACTGCAGTAATGCTAGTCCCTGTGCTGAGTCCCTCATCTCTGCTTGAGATTGCAAACAAGATCCATGCAAAGCGCTGCTGGACTTGTGACTGTTGTGGCCATAGCTGTGGTGATGGAGCAAATGGTCTTTGCTGACCCCCAGACAGCCCTGCAGCTCTAGGTTTGTGTTGACTTTCAAATGTTAATGAATCTTGCTGCCCCTGGAAAGACACTTGGGATGTGATCACTGCTTCCCAGAGCACTGGATATTTGCCTTGCCTTGCCTGTCATGTACCTCAGCCTAGAGTGAGGGAAGTCTATTCTATGACTTCTATTCTAAGTCCATTCTGGGGCCAAGAGTGAGGAATTTGCCTGCCTGCAGGGGTGAGGCTCAGAGATTTGGACAGAGGAGAGTGGGGAGGAGTTTCCTCTCGTTGAATTGATCATTTCAAGCAAGTTTGGTCTGTTTTAGAGCTCTAAACCTGCTCAAACAAGACGTGCTTTTCTTCTGAGCAAAGCAGGAAAATTATGACATTGTCTTGGTTGGGAACTGAGGGCTCAGGGAGGGAGGGTGAAGCTTTTTCAAGCCAGACACAGTCTTCCTGTGGTCCCACAGCAGGCTGGAGGAGCAGCCTTCACAGCAGATGAGGTTCATCCAGCTCCTGAAGGTACAGCCAGTGCCAGCCGGGCAGTTGGGAAGTTGCTGTTTCTCCAAAGCCCGGGGCAGCAGAGCTTGTGGGTTTCCCCCAAAGCCAGAGGGTTGGACTCGATGATCTCTTGGGTCCCTTCCAACCCCTAACATCCTATGATCCTATGATCATTTGAGCTTGGAAAGCCAGCTCTGTTGTTGGAGTGTGACAAGGGAGGTTGCCCTTTGAAATGAGTGCATTTGGTTTGTTCTTCCTGGAATGTATCTAGAAGAAATTCTAGACTGCTCTCTGGGATTTATCTCTGCCTTCCAGACAATGAAATAATTCCCTGTTGATAGATGAATCCAAATAGCAGTTCAGTGCTACAGAACTTCAGGCAGCAGATTTGGGAGGTACAGCATCTTCTGTAGTGTAGCTGTAGGTTTAATGAGGATCTGAACGATGCCTTTGCTTTGTCACCTCATTTTTTTCGTCTCTAATTTCTGATGATGTTAATGACCATTACACTGTGAAATGTAATTTGCCCAGAATACAGACCTCCCATTGTACAAGGCTTTCTGCCTGCCAGGCATTCCCTTTGGAGCACGACATCTGTTTTCATCTGCTACAGCTTCACCCTTGTTAATGTTTGGAAGCTGGAAGGCCAGCCTTCCCTGTTCAATGGAAAATTTCTGCTCTCTTCAACAGGGGAAACTGGCCTCGGTAAGTCCACCCTCATGGACACACTTTTCAACACCAGGTTTGAAGGTGACCCTGTATCTCACTCACAGCCTGGAGTCCAGCTCAAATCCAATACTTACGACCTGCAGGAGAGCAATGTCAATCTCAAACTGACTATTGTGAGCACAGTTGGCTTTGGGGACCAGATCAATAAGGAGGACAGGTGAGTGAAGGGGAAAAGAGGCTGTTTCATGATCTGCTTTTCTCTTGGAGAATCTCTCCCTGGCTTTAGTTGACCCAAGTGTGCTTTAAAAGTTTCCTCCTTCCTTCTTGTGGGTTGTCCTATCTGTGGGATGGGACAGGTAGAAGAGAGGACACAGGCTATATTGTATCTGTGCTGCTCCAGCTATCAAAGCAACTTTTCTCATGCTCTCAGGGCAGTATCTCTCCAGTTGGCAGACTTCTGCCCAAATTCATTGGGTGGGAATTGCAGAGAGCATCCATGCTTGTTTCCTTGTGCTGTGCTGGCACACTGGTATGGCCTGGTGATTGCCTGCCATAACAGCTGCATCTGACAGGGCTCTTCTGTGTTATCAAATGAAACACAAGAAACAAGGCCAGCTGAGGGGTCCTACACTTTGGCCACAATAACAGCCTGCAGCTACAGACTGGGGGATGCATGGCTGGAGAGGGACCTCCTGTCAGAGAGGGACCTGGCAGTAATAGTTGACAGCCAGCTGAATAGAGCCAGCAGGGTGCACAGGTGGCCTGGAAGGCTAATGGCATTCTTGCTTGGATCAGCAATAGTGTGGCCAGCAGGACTAGAGACCTAATTCTCCCCCTGTTCTGGGCACTGGGGAGGCCTGCTGTAGAGTATGGGGGCAGCTGTGGGCCTCTCACTTCAAGAAAGAGATTGAGGGGCTGGGGAAGGGACTGGAGGGGAAGTCTGCTGAAGAGAGGCTGAGGGAGCTGGGGGTGTTTAGCCTGGAGGAGACTTTCACGATCTGAAAATTAAAATGGATTTGTGAGAGAGCTGATCAATTTGTGATTCTTAAAATGCAAAACTAAAACGAATATGCCCAGGGATAGGTGTCAACACAGCTTTATTGTTTAACAGTGTGAGATAGAATGAAAGAGAGTGGTGAAACAAGAAAAGGAAAGAAAGAGGAAAAGGGGTAAAGAGATGAGGAGAGGATATATAATTTAAGGAGAATCTCTGTTTCCAGGCGTCCCTGGGTCCCTCAGACGATCTGCAGCATCCTGCTGATCTCCAGCAATTGATTAGTCTTGGATTGGGGGTGGTTTCCCAGTTCTGGCTAAGAAGCTGTCCTTTTCGTACCTTTCTCTCCCTAAGCGCCCCTCCTTCATGAGGTGGGAGGCTGCTCTCCGTCTACAAGCAGTTCGTTGTCTTCTTCTTGGTGGATCTTTTCTGCTGAAGTCATGCCGAAGGCCCACAGCTCAAGATGCATCTCGCTATCTTGTTCTCTGGGCCCAGTGAGGCTGGACCTGCAGGCAGGGCTGGTAGAAGCAGGTCACCTGGGCTCTCACGGCTGGGAATGCTGCCTCAGGTATCAGTTCTGGTGGGCTGTGTGAGTCTTGCTGCCATCTTATCAGTTCTTGTTTGAGCAGCATGAGAAAGGGCCGTCTCATGCCTCTTTAGAATGTTCAGAAAACAATGTGGAGTGAATAATAAATTTCAATCACTGACAGAGACTCAGGAATGACCTTCTACCTCTCTGCAACTCCCCGAAGGGAGGTTGTAGTCAGGTGGGGGGGGGGGTGTCAGGCTCTTCTCCCAGGCAACCAGCACCAGGACAAGAGGGCAGGGCCTGAAGCTGCTAGGGGAGGGTCAGGTTGGATGTTAGGAAGCCCTTTCTCACAGAAAGGGTGATCAGACCCTGCAATGGACTGCCCAGCTCAGTAGTGGAGTCCCCATCCCTGGAGGTGTTTAAGGACAGCCTGGCTGTGGCCCTTAGTGCCCTGGTCTGGCTAATGTGGTGATGTTAGGTCCTGGGCTGGGCTGGCTGAGCTCAGAGGGCTTTTCCAGCCTCAGGAATTCTGTGAGCAGGCAGTGAGATACTCAGTGAAAGTAGCTCGGGCAGCTCTCGTCCCAGTGTTGCTGGAGTGTAGTGGTTAAGTGGTGTGTGATTTGACCAGACCGTCTCCAGGGTGCATCTTCACAGAGATGTTGCAGGTGGGATTTGCTTTTTTTGGGTCTGTTAGATTTTTTGTTTTAGATGTCCTTTACACTGGGAGTGTGACTGGCTCTGTGTTTCAGATGGCCTTGTGAGGGACTTGCAGGGATTTCCTGCCCAGAGCACTGGGCAAAGGGAGTGCTGATAGAGATGTCTTTCACCTGCAGCACTTAAGGCTGCGAGAGCAACAAGCTGTTCGCTCTCCAAGTGCAAGCATTAGACGCTGCTGCAAATGACTCTACATTATCCTTCCTTTTAAAAGTCTCTCACCCACACATTTCAAACTACGAGGGTACTGTGTTTTTATCAAACAGGCTGCTAAAGGATCATATCTTGTCAGTAACGTAACCTTAACATCTCCCACATGTGGGGAGGAAAGGAGATTGGAAGGAATTGGTCATGGGAAGTGAAGATGTCTGTTTACCTCGCTGACTGTGAGATGTATAACTTCTTATTTTTTTGCTTTCTGTGAAGCTATAAGCCCATCGTTGAGTTCATTGATGCTCAATTTGAAGCTTACTTGCAAGAAGAACTTAAGATAAAAAGGGTGTTGCACAACTACCATGACACCCGGATCCACGCTTGCCTGTACTTCATTGCTCCAACAGGCCACTCACTGAAATCGCTGGACTTGGTAACAATGAAGAAGCTTGACAGCAAGGTAGGTATGATTAACTCTTACCTGGCATGTTCATCTTGTGTGTGGTGGAAAGGCTGCTGCTTTTCCAGAGCACAGCTCCCCACTTCCGCTAGTGGAAATGACAGGGGTGGTGGGTAAATCCTCCAAGTTTGTCAAGCAGCCTTTGTAAGCTGTATTGCAGATGTGGAAAAGCTCCCTGAAGCAAAGCTGAGGACTTCTTGCCACTTCATTTCTTTCTAGGTGAACATCATTCCCATCATTGCCAAATCTGATGCCATTTCCAAGAGCGAGCTCACCAAATTTAAAATTAAAATCACAAGTGAACTGGTCAGCAATGGAGTTCAGATCTACCAGTTCCCAACAGATGATGAATCGGTGGCAGAGATAAATGGGACAATGAATGTAAGTAACTAGGTGCTTCCTCCTGCCCCAGAACCGCACTGTTGCTGTAGGGGTTGTTGGCCCATGTCTTCTAGAATCCTCTTTCCCTATTATTTTGTGTCTTCACAGCCAGAGGATTTCACAGAGGTCCCATCCTTATAGTATTGTCCTAGGCTCAGCAGAGCTGTGTGGTAGGCTGCTGCTTCTCTGGTGTGCTTTTCTAGTCAGAAAACAGAATGTCTTTTAACCCCTTCCTTGTTGTGTCAGGGGACAGGTAGGAAGTCAGACAGATGGTGAGACCTGGCTGTGCGGGGCAAGGATGGTCTTGGGTTATGAATTAATCTGAGGGGTGTTACCTGACTGGCAAGGGCCAGCCTGTCTGCAGACATGCACCTGTCTGCTCCTCACTCTGCAGTTTTTTTGCACCAAACAGTTTTATTCTCCTGGGCTGGTGTCCTGTGAAGCTCTGTCTCCATGTCTATCTCCTCTTGTATATGGCTGTCCTTGCAGAGAGGCCTTTCAGCTGGCTGGCTCTGGGAGTCCTGTTTGCACTGAGCTGCTGTTTTAATACTAATCAAGTTATTTGGCTAGGTCTTTGGTCTGGTTTGGCCTGTTGGCTCTGGTGCTGTTGGCCAGAACAGATGGATGGTGAGGAGCACAAGAGCAGCAGTGGCTTTGCTTGAGCCAAATCCTAGTCCTGTGAGAACTGAGACACAGGTGTGAGACCAGTGGCCATTCTCGTCATTAAACACCTCCTTTGGGTCACTTTTACAGTGTATATCTAAGAAGAGAGGGAATGTATATGATACTTCACTTTTGCAGTGTCTAATCCCTTTCAGCTCATTGGTTTGTCTAGGCTTCTGTCCCGTATGTCACCCCACCAGCGAACTTCCAAGATCCTGTGGCAAGGAACTGAATCTGTCAGCTTTGCTGGCAGAAAAGTGTGGAAGTTGCTGCATGACTTGGGCCAAACATGTCTCAGGGTGCCTGCAGGAGTTTGTTTTGGCTCTGGTGTTGTCAGTGTTGTGGCTTCTTGCAGATGGAGCAGGCTGACCCTTGGCACCTCTGGCAGGACATCCTGACTATGCTCCCGATTTCCAGAAGGCTCTAACAGGAAAGCCAGTAGGGGCTGTTGTTGGTGTGCAGGTCTAGCTGATGTGCTTTCGTGTTGTCACTTGGTTTAGTATTAACAGTTGTAGGTTGTTGTGAAAAGGCCTGAAGGAAACATGAAGCTGTCGGTAGTGATTTCCTGATCAGAGTAGCTTCATGATGGCATCTTTCTCAGTGCTTAGTGCTCTCATTGTGTAGGAATACAGTTAGTCTTGGAAATGAAGATGCTACATCCCTTTGTCCTCAAGGAACCAGAGGTGTAATGGTAAAGGGAGAAGGCCTCTCTTCCTGGGCCCTTCTGAGGATGGAGGTAAACCACTGCTTGTCTTTCATGCATTTACATTGTCTCCTGGGAGGGAAATAGTGTCTTGGGTTGCAGGTCGTGGGGTTGTGGTCAGCTGCTGCACAAAGAGATCAACTCTAAATCCTCCATTAAAGTGATGTAAATCATAATGACCACATTTGTGGCAAGTAGGCAGGATCTGAATCGATCAGATTGAATGGCAGTCTTGCAGACTTTGAAAACTCGTATCTAAATACTGGTTTTATTAGCAAGGTAAGACAACTCTTCTGATGCTTTAGGTTAGGAGATGCCCTTGTGGAGGGATAGAGACTGCTAAAAGAGCCAGGATGGGGTTGATTTAGGCTTGTGACTAAAGTTGCTGGTTCTAGTCGTGTTTAAAATTGAAGAATGGGAAACTTTAAATCATTTGTCTTAACTTTTGTGTTTGTACTTCTCTACAGAAAGCTTTGTTGGCTTTGCTTGTTACAGAACAGCATCTTTGAAAGGGTATAAATGCAGTCTTCATGCTTCAGCTGAACAGCTGCTTCTCTGGATCGGATACCTTTCTGTTTCTTTTCTTCCAAAGAAAATTGAGACCAATCTTCTTTGGGTTACTTATGGTTTTGCTTATAACCTGCATTAGTTGTCTTTAGTGTGAATAGCAGAACCGAGCTTTAAAATAAGCAAACTCATTATTTTATACAAATTTTACTTTATCATCTCGACTTGTGCCGTATACGTTAGGAATTTCTTCCCACTTCAGACGGGCTTACCAAACAGAAGAGATTGCCTGATCGGGCAGGAGTGGATTTACTGAAGGACCCAAAATCTGTGCCATCTTGCTCAGAACCAGAAGTTATTTTACTGTGAACAAAGGTGTCAAAGGAAGTGTTTAGAAAATAATCAAAGAAATCTTGAGAACAAAATGTCTGGTTTTTCTTGAAAAAAACCAGAGACTCTTTCTGAGAATCCCATCTTGCGTCTATTCACAAATTCATAGAAAACACTGTCCAAACGTTTCTAGGTCTCGTCCCACCTTGATTTCAGCCTTAAAGCAGATAAGAAAAACAAGCTCTCCTAGTCTTTCAACTCTTTTTTTGCTTTTTGAATGAGTTAGTCTAATTACTGCACCTGCTAGTTAAATGAAACCACATGCGGTTCCATGAGCTGTCCCACATGGTGGGAATGGAAACATCCTTGTTTGTGGAAGAAGGAAATTCCCAGCACTTTCTTCTGGTCAAAGCCAGCAGCCAGACAGTTGGTACCAGTGACTCTGCTGCTGAGGGTATCTGGTCCCATGGTTGGCTGAGGTTCAGGCTGTGCCTGTGTGCCCAGAGCATAGTGTTTCTGACATTGTCTCAGGTTGCTTCTCTGGCTCCCATTCTCACTTTGCCCCTTGGAAATTCCCTTACTTCACTCTCCCAGAGGTATGGATACAAACCAAACAAAAAGCATAGCTGTGGAAAAAGCTGACCGTGAGATGGTCTTCGTGGACAGTCTGAAGAAGCCAAGAGGGAGGATTACAAGCTCTCACCTAGAAGAGAGTGGGCAGCTGTGGTGGGCTGTGGAGGAGAGGGTCATCAGTGGGAACCCATTGCCCCTAGCAAGCGCTCCTGGAGAAGGGAGTAACTGGCCTGAAACCTCAGGTGCCACAGAACTGTGATAGCTTTTCCTCTGGAAACAGCAATATGTGGACCTGCAGAGGAGGCTTGTAGCCTTTGTAGGGTTTTCAGCACCTGAGGTATTTCAGAGTTTCCAGAATTAGATGCGGGCACAGAGCGGTTTTAGTGCAACCCATAGTGAGAAGCCCAGGCTGCAGCTGGTGAAGAACCCAGCCAGTGCCTGGCAGTAGTCGGCACGTCCTCACAGCCTGATGTCTCCAGTTTCTCCCAGAGCAGCTGAATGTGACATATGACCTTTGCTGTACATAGGGTCTCTGTTTGCCCTCTATCCAGTCAGGCTGCCTGACAGCAGTTGTGCAGCAGGATGCTGTGCGACGTGGAAGGCCTGTTTGCAGCTGAGAGGGACTGCTGACAATTCTTGACCTCATGTGCAGAAGTGTTTACAGACAGTGCTGCTGTTTGTGTGTGGTCTGTCTTGATGGCCCTTCCTCACCAGGGCTAAAGTGAGCAGGGAAAAAAAGAGTTCTTACTATAGGGGTGAGGGAGAGACTTTGATCTCATGATCTGACAGAAGAAACCTACGTTTTTGTTTCCATGCTGGTGTTCTCCTCAGCGATAGCAAGCCCTTGGGCCAGCACTGCAGGCAGAGCTGTGCAGCACATTGTTTGAGCTGTCACTGTAATGTTAGTCTTGTGCTGGCTCATCTTACCTGAGACCCTGTGTCTGGAAGGATCAGCCAGGTAGAGGATATAGAGTGGCAGCACTAACAAGTTTTCCAAAAAGGACCCTCTCTTCTCCTCGCATGTCTTGGGTTAGTGACCAGTGATTAGACTCCTTGGGGTAGCGTGCACATCATGACTGTCCTGCTTGGTGCTATGCTAATTGATGTGCTCACAAGTCAGCTGGAATTGAGAGGGACTAACATGGCTGTTATTAAATGTGTGTTCCAGGCCCACTTGCCATTTGCAGTGATCGGGAGCACGGAGGAGCTGAAAATAGGAAACAAAATGATGAAAGCTCGTCAGTACCCCTGGGGCACAGTGCAGGGTGAGTCAAGAGCTGAGATTTTAACAACTGGTGATGCTTCTGCCAGGTGGTAGTAGAATCTTGTAAGAAGAGCAAGGGGCTGCTGGGCTTTACTGTCTCCCTGGGAATTGTCCTTTGTTAAATCCTTGTGTCAGGCATATAGTGACATTTTCTCTGCTCAGAAGGGCTGTCACACTTGTTTGGAGGCCTAGGAAGCTGGGGAGTGTGGAAAGAGCCCTTTGTTTCTGCCCCCACTTTACTCTGTTGTTTTGTTACCAGTGGAGAATGAAGCTCACTGTGACTTTGTGAAGCTACGGGAGATGCTGATCCGTGTGAACATGGAGGACCTTCGTGAGCAGACCCACACTCGCCACTATGAGCTGTACCGGCGATGTAAACTGGAAGAAATGGGTTTCAAGGACACCGATCCAGACAGCAAGCCCTTCAGGTGAGATTCCTCGAGGAGACTGAAGAGCATGAAAGAAGTTTTATTGGATGCACTGGGTGCATGTGTATGTGTGTGTCCTTGAAGTGGGCCTGTAAAGAACCAATGCAGCAAGAAAACCTGCCCGGTCAGATAAATCCAGACTTCAGCGAAGGTACTGGCTTGGTGAGAGAGGGTGAAAACACAGCGTGTGCAGGATTGACTGTGAAACAGAAGGTGTAAGAGTAAAAATGTGTGTGCTGCTGATGTAGCAGTGTCCCTTTGAATGAGTGTTTTGTTGCCACCTGGCCTCTTTGAATGGCTCAACAGTCACCATGAAGTGCAGTAGATTACAGTCCCCAGAAATGGTTGGATAAAGATGACCTTGAGCACACATGGGTGCCTGAGTAACAAATGTGCTCTAGTCAAGCCATGTCCATGGTGAGCTCTGATTTCAGGGGGAAAGCTGAGTTTGTGCCAGGCCCTGTCACTGGTCTTTTCTTTCTTTTTAGCTTACAAGAAACTTACGAAGCAAAAAGAAATGAGTTTCTGGGGGAACTGCAGAAAAAGGAAGAGGCAATGAGGCAAATGTTTGTCCAGAGGGTCAAGGAAAAAGAAGCGGAGCTGAAGGAGGCTGAAAAAGAGGTGAAGACTGCATTTCTTGTCTCTTCCTGGCTGTGAGTGATAGACCCGCTGGGAAGTTGATAGCTACTGCCAGAGAACTTTCTTCAGAGTGTGGTTTAGGACTTTTGTACCAAAAGGTGTCAAGTTTAGCTTGGGGTTATGGGGACATTAAGGTGTTTGTCCTACAGGACAAAACTACATCATAGTGCCTGTACTGTACAGCACCACACTACGGCAGTGCTGCAGTCTTGGCTCTGATGGGAACCTGCAGTGTGGCAAAATTCGAGGAGCCCCTGATAGAAGCCCCTGGTCAAAACTTGTTACATACAAAATGGACCCATGCAACTCACATAGTGTTGAGAAGATCCATTAATTTACTGACATATAAAGAGGAATAAGGCAAAGATTACTGGAAGTGGATACATTGTTTTTTAAATGGTACTGTCCCAGTCCTTTCCTGTTAGTCTGTGCAATGGTGCATTGCTAGAACACTGTCTGGCTTGTGAGCTGTTGTGGAAGGAGATTAGGTCACACAAGAGTGCGCCCAGAGTGGTCTTGAAAGTCTCCAGAGAAGGAGACTCCACAACCTCCCTGGGCAGCCCGTTCCAGTGCTCTGTGGCCCTTTCATCAAAGAAGTTGTTCTTCATGTTGAGGTGGAACCTCCTGTGCTCCAACTGCCACCTGTTACCCTTGTCCTATCACAGGACGCAAGTGAAAAGAGATTGCCTCTTTCTTCTTGACACCCAGCCCTTGTGTATTTATAGTTGGTGATTAAGTCCCCGTGTAGTCTTCTCCTCTCCAGACTAAAAAGCCCCAGGCCTCTTAGTCTTTACTCATGAGGTAGGTATTCCACTCCCTTCATCATCCTTGTCACCCTTTGTTGGATTCTCAAGCAAATCTGTGATCTTCCAACTCCTAACGATCTGTGTCTGAGGCTGTTCCCTGCCCTTTGTCTACACAGTGTCAGCTCAGGGGAGTAGAAATGATGTAGAGACTGATGGAGATTTGCAAGCTCTTGTATCTCATGGGATCCTTTCCTCTTCCTCTTGTAAACAGAGTATCTGCTAGTGCTGGATACTTACTTCCTTCCTTTCCTTCTAGCTCCATGAAAAGTTTGATCGCCTGAAAAAGTTACATCAGGATGAAAAAAAGAAGCTAGAGGATAAGAAGAAGTCTCTAGATGATGAAGTAAATGCATTTAAACAGAGGAAGACAGCAGCTGAATTGCTCCAGTCTCAGGCTCAGCAGGCTGGAGGATCACAAACTCTTAAAAGAGATAAGGAAAGAAAGAAGTAAGTTGCTAACCCACTAGTATTTGCTTTTTGGTAATGGTTCCCTTTTACTGTTTTCTGGTTGTTCATATCCTTCTCCCACTCTAACCAGTCCTTAGCAGGGGAAGGTTTGCAGCCAGATTTGATCTCTAGTAAGGCAGTAGCTGGAAGCCTTATGCCTTTAGCTGTCATCCTGAAGAGCAAGTAACAGTGTTAACCTCCCTTATTGCTTGCTGGCAGCATGGGAGAGGACTGACCTGTTTCTGTTGCCCAAGGTTCCCTGCTCCTCCCTTGGTCTGTCAGCACTTAAAATGAAGTGAAACAACATTGGCTGCCACGCTGTGGGTAGTAGGAATATCCTGCTACCCCCAGATAGGAGCATGACGTGTCACAGGGTCCTGACTTGTTTAGGTTAAGGAAAAAGCTTATACTGTGGAATTTATTGAGGGACTCTAATAGTCCTGAAGTCTGGACTCTACTAAATGTAAGGCTCCAAAATGAGGGGACAGGGCATAGCTCCTTCTTAATGCTACTAAGTGCTAGTGCTCCTCTCTAGCCCTAAATTCTCCTCCTCTAAAACAGTGAGAGATACTGCGTGGCTTTAGCAAGGGTTCCCCTTGCCAGGGAGTGCTGTGATAGGACCCAATCCCTCAACAGGATCTTATGGGCGTCTGCAGTGCCCAAGACAGACGCCTCATGCTCTGAAGCTGCTCAAGAGCAACCAGCTGTATAGCAGGAGTGGTCCTCCTGGCTCATCTAGCAATGAGCAGTTCCTTTTCTTCTCACTGTGGTACATTTCCTGAAATGGAGAGCCTTCACATGTGAACAAAGAGCAGTGCCCAGATAAAACAGGGCTCTAGCTTTTGCACCACTGCCGTAGTCCCCTCTCTGCACATCCAGGGTAAATCCAGAGTAGATAGTGCCTGTGCTATACAGGATTAGGTGCATGGAGAAGGGCTGTTAATATGAACAATATGGCACGTGCCCGAAGAGCTGGCAGGACTATCTGTCAGGGAAAGCAGCCTTTGTTTGTTTGGATAGCCTCCAAACTATCTTAGTTTGGAGCTGTTGCTGGCTTCACTGTCAGCATTCTCTTGCAATGGTCGGTTAGTGCTGCCCCTTTCTCGCTTGTCTGTTCTATTTCCACTGGGCATTTTGACTTATTCTTTTGAACACGTTACCTTCAGGGCTCTTTAGTATCTTTTTAGACTGAGGAGTCTGAGACAGACTGGGAACAGATTCTTCTCCCCAGCCTTAACTATGCTAGAGAACTGAGTTCTTTAATGCTCAGAGCCCTCAGACATCTGTACGCTGATGACTGCAGACTTGGTTCAGGGTCAGTGATGCAGAAAATGGAGAGGACGTGCCCTACAGTATGAGCAATGAGTTGCTGTGGCCCAAGTCTTGTTCCTAGAAATGTCTCAGAATTGCTCCTTGACACCAAGCACATTAATACAAGAAAGGATTGGTACCTCTGTGTCAGCTAAGGTCCCAGAAAGACACAGAAAACGTGAGATAGGTCAGTGCTTGAGTAAGGCTGAGTAAGGCATTAGAGGAGACCTCTCTCTCCTCCAGTAAAATATCTGTGTTAGAAATAGTGCTGCTTCCTTTACTCTGTAGTTTCTCCAGGTGTCCCTAATAATTCATGTCAGTATTTCGATCATTCACATCTCTAACAGTCTATGAATTTCAGAAGTTTATCTCTTGTGAACTGATAGCCCCTAGTAAACCAGCCTTTTTCTTTCACAGGTCACTCTTTTAAGCCCAAGCTCTGAAATTTGCACTAATTGTGATTTGATTTCTTTNTTTCTCCCCCCCCCCCCCCCCATTGTTCCATTGTTATCATTGTCATTAGCTCTGACATGTATGCTGTTTTACAGTTAGCTGCTGTTTGGCTGCATGGTGCATGAGGCATATTGTCCTGGTAAGCTTTCTTAACTCACAGTGGGATCAGTTACAGTTCCTAAAAAAGCAAACTCTGTGGAAGTCCAGAAGCCTATGAGTATTACCTCTGTTTCCTCTGCTTTCAACCTGCCTGGACCTGCCTTACATATGCAGAAAAAGGGTGCCTGAAAGTTTGTATTTAAGGATTTTGCAAAGTGAAAATGCAGAGAGACTCAGGATTAGGACATGAAATGGAGAAAGTTAAGGATTAAGTCCTCTGCCTTCTAAATCTTCCCAGCAGTTTGGCTTGGTTTTCTTTACTCTGTCTCCAGTAAATGACATTCCTTAATCATGCAGGCTGTTTGAATCCTATGGCAACAATTGCTATGGAGATACAGTGCTGATGGTAATCTGTTGCCTTTCTTCCCCTCCTCTCCCCCCCCACCCTCTAAGTTGCAGTGTTAACCTGTGCTTACAGCGCAGGCAAAAGTAGATGCAAGGCTAAGTTTCTGTCCTGCTCTTCATATACTGACAGATCTCAAACCTAGAGCTTTCCTTGGCCCCAGAGTACCCGAGAATCCCCAAATCCCCAAGCTCTGTGTGTGTGTGTGTGTGTGTGTGTGTGGTTGAGGGGCCATTCACGAAGTTCCTGCCATGTTGTGTAACCAAGCCAGTGTTTACCTGCTGATCCATTGTAGTTGGTTGTCCAAAATCACAGGAGATGATGGACTGAGTGTTTAACAGACAGTGAAGGTTCTGAAGACAGATCAAGAGACCTTATGACGTTTTTAACAGCCAGATGGGTCGGTAGCAGACAGACCCAGACCCACACAAGAAAGCGACGCCAAGGGTGCCCATGGCAGGGCAATTCAGTGGTAGAGGAGGGCTGTGTTCAAGATGTATATAGAAAGCCTGCCAGAACACTTTGCCCGTGAGTAAGGCCAGAAGATGAGTTTCTAAGGAGACACGGAAGAGTGCCCATTGAAGCAGAGCCCTGTGAGTGGTGGTATGTTGTGAATCTGGTCCACTCTAGTTGCTGTGACTATGTGTAGGGCATCACTGCCCTGCGTGTGAGGTGGCTGAGTAGTCATGGGCAGGCTTATGGAACAGATAAAGTTGCCTGAAAGGGTTAACTAACCTGGCCGTGAGCAAATGTCTGCAGTGTGGTCTGCAGCCAATGTCTGTTACAAATGTCTGTTACAAAATGCAGATCATTTAAACATCGATGTGTATAGGGAATGCATGTGTCTGATGGGAGAGCATGGGTGTTTAGTGTCATTAGTTAAGCTGCTAATGACTGTCATCTGCTGGAAGCTAGGCTGAATGTGGTTAATTGACCCTTTTTAGTTGCTGCTGATTCTCTGAAAGGAAAAAGAAAACTCCTGCAGGAATGTCTTGACAGAGCAGCAATAGTTACTCTCCAAGGGTCACAATACCCGAGGCGGAGGTGCACCAGTCTCTCAGAGAAGATACCTGTTGGAACAGGAACTTGTGGCTGTAAAATACCCTAAAACCTCAGCTTTAAATTCAGCCCTCACTGCAAAAGCCAGGATTACCATTCTCTCCAGGATACTGTCCAAACTAACTTAGATTCTGCCCTTACATAGGGAAAAGCTGTACCAAGGGAAATGGGAAAGCAAGTAAACATTGCACTGTCAGCAAGAGGCATTTGTGTTACTTTTAATGGGATCTTCCACTGAACTGAAGAACTTCTGAAGGATCTTGCACTCACTTGAACCGGTGCTTGCAGTTGTCTTGAGCTATCTGGTTGAATGAATGTTTCTACTGCCAGTGGTAGCTGTAAAACAAAGGAAAGAACAATTATCAGGCTCTGAATGTGAAAAAAGAAGCTCAGAGAATATCAGTGTTCATTCTGGTGCTGAGGATGAAGGCGTAGCTGAAGTGTGGTTAAAGTGATACTGATTTCTGTTCGTTTTGCATTGCTTTTAGCAGCCCTCATAACTGTACGCTGTTGTGTGCCGGGCTTGCAGTCAACTGAGGTTCCTTGTTCCCAGCACAAAACTGCAGACATTGCTCGTTTCAGTGGGCATTTGTCCTGGATAAATTAAATATGTGTGTATGGTACTTCTCCAGAATCCACAGGAATACTCTCCAGATTGATCCATGCAGTATCGCAGGGCTCCACTGTTTTCAAGGATACAAACAACTCACAGTTGACAAGTCCTGTAGCTTGCAAAATTGTGAAAGTTTTGTTTTAGAAAGATAAATTGGATTCATCCCACTGTTGAGTGTGTGTGCCTGCATAGAGCATGTTTTGTAATCAAATTAAACCTTATTAACACTTAGCAACATTTCCTTGTGTGTATGTGTGGTAGAAAACACTTATATTCTGAGTTTGTTTTTTGTCATTAATCCATAAAGCCATTAATCTGCCTTTTTGTTTCATTTTCAGTTCAGGTTTCCTGTAGAACCTTTCCCTTCACACCAGAAGCAAATGCCCCCACATTTGGTTAGCACACAGCTATGCCGTTGTGCCTTGTTTGCTCGCCTTTGCTCACTGCTCCTTGCCCGCACTCATCATTTTTAAGCAAGAGCCTGCACCCTTGGCTGCTCTGGGTGATGGTTGCTCTTGTGAAGACCTCAGCAATAGCCTTGTGGAACTGGCCAGACAGTCATTGTTGATAACCTCTTCCTTGCTGAGCACTTGTACGGCCAGTGTCCCCTCTGCCCAGCTGCTCAGCTTTTTGTCTCTCCCTGCATCCCATGTGAGTGCTGCATGGTAAGAGCCAAGGGCGCGTGGCTGCTTGGTGCGGTGCAGTTAGTCCTGCCGAGGTGCCACTGGGAATGCCACCTGGTGCTGCCATGAGGTGGGATGTGCTGTCTCAAGAGACTGGATGCCCTCTCCTGTATCTCACTTGCTGTGTCTAACCCCTCGTTGCCTCTCCGTACTGCCATGCATGACTCAAATGATTTTAAAGGACGTTTTGCAAAAGCTTGCCATCCTTGCAGGCGTAGGCCTGAGTCCAAAACTCTGGTCCCCGCTCCTGGGTGATTCTCACATTTGGATCCACAGTTTGCAACTCCCTGTTCTTTGAACGCTGCAGAGGTCGTGAAGGATCTCTTGCCTTGTCTCCCTCTCAGTATGCTGGCCTGGATGTACGTCTCAGGGAAAGCTGGTCACCTTGCTGCGCGTATTAGTGTTGGTGAAGAAAGACAATGACCTTTTTCTGACTTTCTTCTCAGTGATTCCGACAATTTCTCCTTCTGATGCAAAAAGTACTGCTTTTTTTTGTTTTTGTTTTACTTGGCAGCTGTTTACAGATGCTGGCAGGTTGCTTCTCGTATTTTTCTATTCAGCAAAAACTGTGTTTTACCACAAGATTTGCATTCAAAAGTAGGGTGCTTTGCTCACTGGGACCAGGAGTTCATTCTGGCCAAGTGCAACCGTGATTTGCCTGCAGGTGTCACTGTGCATTTCTGGATATGTTTTGTTTTTAAATAAAAGACTTGGTCAGAGGGTGAATTCTGGTTAACATTTACTTCTTTTGTATTTTGTTTTCTTTGCCCTTCTTTTACAGTAACCCATGGCTCTGTGCTGAGTAGTTACCCCTGAATACAGTGGGCCGGAACGGACCTTCATTTACTTGTTACATTGGGGTGACAGCATTTCAGCTGTGACCTTTCCTTGTTGTCACCCTTGCTCTTTCCTATATCCTCATTGTGATTCTGTCTTTACTATGTACTGCTGGTTATTGCTTTTATTAAACAATGTAAAATGAGTCCTAACAAGGTTTTGCAGCTTTAAATCCCAGTCTTACTTTACCCCCTGCTAGAATTAATGGGTTCCTCTTTCTCCTAGTCTCTCTCCACCCAGATAAAGTAAGGGACGTGGAAGTAAGTTCCGTGCCTTATTTTTGCTGGTGAAATAACGGTGCAGTTTGAAAGTGTTTATTGGTGATGTTAAAAGTGCCAACACCACCTTCATTTAATTATCACAATGCTGAGAGATGAAAAGCTCTTTTTCTCTTCATGCTTGGTGTAATTTTCAGAACATCATACTCCTTTTTAATTTGCTTTGGCTTCTCTTTTTGCTAATACAAGCTACCTGAAGACAAGGATGTAATCCTCACTTCCCTTCTGAAGTAGCTTGTTGTTACCCCAACCATTCACTCGCACTGTGTGCAGGCTCTTCCCTGTCTGTGGGTGAAGCCACACATCCCAACCCCACTGAAAGTTTCAACAGAAATCCTTCTCATTGGGACCTTTGAGAGAGAAGCACACTTGAGGCCCAGCTGTGAGGGGTAGTGCTGGTTAAATGTGGAGAAATGTGACAACTTGTAGCCTGCTCAAACGTCCCGAACAGCTCCTGCACACAGTGTGTCAGCAGCAAACCTCACACAACACCCCAGATCAGACAGCAGCTTGACCTCTGTTCCCAGCAATCAAGGCGGCTCAGACTCTTGATTGCGGTGTAACCTCCCAGGTATTCTGTTCCACTAGAAATACGATTTTATTTCCCATTAAAAGTCTTTGTTCTGTGGGTTTGGGTTTTTTTCAAGCAAGTTAAAATAACTTGAGTATCTGCTTCTTCACCAACTGTCCCATGTTAGCCTGCTTCCCAAACCAGTATCCATCATCCACGATTTCTAGATTGTGTGCTAAAAGAACAATTTAATGAGGATTTTCTTATTGCACTGGAGGTAGCCGGTTGTACTTCTTGACCGATTGCCTAATTAGAATGTTCATTACAGTGATGTAGGATCTTTGCAAGACTTTCACATTTAAACAGAGGCATTTATTTCTGTGATTTCCTTGAAGGGTACAGCAAGGAAGTTACTCTCATCTGTCAGCTGTTTCCATGTTGCATCTCTTTCCCAATCTTCGAATGTCTCTCTCTGTTTTGCTAACCTCCTTTTCCCCTTTTCTCTCTCTGTAGCTTTTTTTAATCTGTCTTCGTCAGCTGCACTGGGTCTGAGGGAGAAGACTGTCACTTCTAGAAGAGTTTAAGGGTCTCACGTCTGGGGAGGGGGAACAAATCTTTGGTGTTAAGTGTCTTGGCAAGAAGCTGTTTCTGACTTGCATGGTGTCAAAAATTGAAGTGTCTTGTGTTTTGGGTGATGAGATGAGAGGAGCCAGTTCTTTACCTGGGACTTTTGAAGAGCAACAAAAGGTGATGTTTGGACTAATGATGTAGCAAATACATTTTCAAGCGTTGTTATGGCCGTATTTCTTTTTCTGATTTTGTCTGTAATGATGGAATTGTCACCGGCTGTCCTGAGCTGTGGAGTCGGGACCCTTTTCCCGATCTGCTCTGGTGGGGTTTGGGCGCTGGAGTGCAGTCAAAGGAAATACAAACGCGGTGCAGTTTGCTCTGTTGGCAGCTACGAAATACTTAATTTTAACAAAGAAATAAAGTAAGAACTGTGTGTTTTCACCGCTGTCTTATTGAACCACCGTTGCGCCTGGACCGGGGTGGGGGTGCGGTGGCCGTTGTCCCTTTGCGGCTGCACCCACCAGGGGGCGCTGTGGCGGTCGCGACCGTTCGGTTGTGACTCTCGCGGCGTCTCGCGTGTTGCTGACGCGGGGCCATGTGATTCGGCGCCGGCCGCGTCTCCTCCGCGCGACCGAGGGGGCAGAGCGGGGCCCGGACAGGCCCCAGGGAGCGGGGCTGGGACGGGTGAGGCGCTGCCAGTGCCCACAGCGCGCTTTGTCCTGTTCCACACGTGGGTCCCGCAACGCTCCGGCTCGACCGGGCCGCCGCCGCGTGTTGTGGCAGGCGGCCAGCGGCGGTGTCGGGTGCTGTGGCCATGCCGCCCCCCGAGCCGAAGCCGGTCCCTGAGCCGGTGCTGGAGCAGTGGCGCCAGTACAACGAGACCGAGCGGCAGTGGGGGCTGCGCCGCCGCTTCATCCTCCGCCACCTGCACGGCTACCCTGGCGCCGCCATCGACCAGCTGCTCTCGCTCTCCGTCCTCTGGACCAACCACATCTTTATGGGCTGCAGGTGAGGCCAGGCCGGCACCGCGGGGTTGGGGAAGAGTCGGGGTGGGGCTGCAGCGATTGGATCTGTGAGAGGTCCCGAGGCGGGCCTGGGGTGGTGGGGAGGCTCCGGGCTATGGGAAGGCGCGGAGAGGCCTTGGCAGGCCCGTGTCCGCTGCCTGCCGGGGTCTGGTGCTCGCTCTCAGGCCTGGACACCCGTTTGGGCTGCAGAAGGCGGCCCCGGTAGTCGGGGTAGAAATTTGAAGCCGCCTAGAGTGAAGAGCTCGGGCTGCCTCTAGCCGCTCCGCTCAGGGGCTGCCATGGGGGACCGGGGCTGCTCGACTTAATTTCTTTGTAGGCCCTAGCTGCATTGTAGAAAGTGCGCTCAGAAGAGCTGGGATGGAAGGGGCTGGTGAAGGAGAACTTGGGTTCGGGCAGTTTCCTGTGCGGGAGCGCGTGTGGCGGGAGCGAGCTACTGAGAAACGTGTGCGATAGGAAAGTAGCCCTTGATGTCCCATCTCCAACAACCTGTGAAACATGCAGTACTGTGTTTTGCAGTTGGAGAAGAAAGGATTTAGGTAACCGTAAAGTAGCCTCTACAGCCTTCTTAAAACTCATTTTTTCAGAGGGGAATTGGTCTGGTGAATGGAAGATGTTCCATTTCATCTGCTGTGAGCAGGCAGGAACAACCTGTCTGCAGGAACATCTCCCCTCTGCTGACTGACACACGTGTTGTAATTATTTTTAACTGGACGTAAGGCTTTAAAGACAGAAGCAACTGCTTAAAGACTTACTTCAGCAAACTGTGTGGTGACAGTTTGTGAACACCAAAGGGCACTGGAGAGAAATACTTTCACTTTCATTAATGTTGCTGCCCCAAAGCCTTGCTGGGGACTTTCAGATGTGACTTGTACAGAGCCAGGGCAAGCTTTCTCAGTGTAGATTGGTGTGCTTTCTTACCCTTTCCTGGTCCAAGGATTAAACTATTCTGCTCTGCAAGTACCAATATTGAACGTGGCGTTCAAACAGTTTCATGGCCCAAGGCTTGAGAAGTGTGTTAAAAGTTGAATGTATCTTGGTAGGATATAGGCTCTCCAGTCCATGACCTCATCCTAGTTATGTTTGTGTGTTGTCTTAGGGGAGGACCTTCTTGGTGAGAGGCTTTTGGGGCTCAAAGCCCAAATTAAAGTTACAGGGTGCTAATAACAGCAGTGAAGAACTATATGGCAAGATCTCAAATCCTGAAAATCAGATACTATTTAAGTCTGTGGAATTGAAGCACATGCTTTCCCTGATGAACATTCTTACCTGCAGTTCTCAGGACTGACGTGAGCAGTAGCTGCAGACATGATAGGATACAGAGCTGTCCATCAGTGAGGATGTTTCTCTAAAGTTTGTGCTGTGGACAGACATGACAGACATCTGTCAGAGAGCAGCTTTACTTGTAGTTACCTAAGGAGGGACATAGATTCCTCTACACAGACACACATATCATTAGGGGTTGGAAGGGACCTCCAGGTCCAATGCTCCTGCTCAACAGGACCATAGAACCTTGGGCAGGTCACACAGGAATGCATCCAGCCAAGTCTGAAAAGTCTCCAGAGAAGGAGACTCCACAACCCTCCTGGGTTACAGTGCTTGTAAGGGTTACAAGTAAAGAAGTTCTTCCTCCTGTTGAGATGGAACTTCCTATGTTCCAACTGACACCCATTGGCCCTTGTCCTGTCACAGCATGCAAGTGAAAAAAGATTGTCTCTTTTCTCTTGACACCCAGCCCTCATGGATTTACAGACAGTGATTAAGTCCACTCATAGTCTTCTCTTCAAACTGAAAAGTCCCAGATCTCTTAATCTCTCCTCTACAACTGACTGCTGCTGCTCAGGAACAGGCTACAGCTGTTGTGGCAGTACCAAGGGAATAACTTTATATCTGGGAAGATTTCTGTTGGTGTCTCTGAAGATTGTTGGTTTATTGCCTACTTTTTATTGTTGATTCTTTTTTTAACATTGATCACTTGCTAGCTGAAGACAACCTGTTGGTCAGAGTAAATACAAATCACAGGCTTTGCTGATGAAATCTGAGGGAGTCTTCTCCTTAGGGGGATGATGTGGAGAATATCTAGAAGGCTTAGAAAACACACTCTGCAAGGACAGTAACATCATTCATTTAGTGTAGGGGTGGTTGAGAGAATGTTCTCAGATACATTAAATGTGGCTGCATTTTACCTTCTAGAGCTCCTGGGACCAAGGCAGGAGGTTTGTAGAGACAGGTTAAACAAACACATTGACCTGGGTGATCTTTCCTCTTAGCAGAAATTTGAGTCTGAAACATCTCCTCTCAGAAAAAGAGTGACCTGCTCATGTCAAATCTGAGGCTGTTCTTGCATGGTGCATCATTCTTTGTGTTCCCATCACACGTGCTGTACTCTTGTACACCCTGTAAACCAGAGAGAAGAACAGAGTCCAGTCCCACCCTCTCCCTCCTAGGCCACCTCCCTTTGATCCTTCTTGGCATTTTCTTCCCGTGTGGGTTTTGCTGCCTCTGCTGGGGGCTGAGTCAGGTGAAGCAGGGAAGTGTGCTCAGAGTTCTTGCGCAGTAGTTCAAATGGATCTAGTTTCTACCAGGCCCTTTAAATCAGGAAAGGGCATTTGCTGAGTGGAGAGAGAACAGATCCACACAGCTCTTGCAACAGTTGTAGTTAAAAGCTGGTGCAAGTGGTTGCAGCAGTAGTTGCTAGGATGGCTGTGCACTTCTGCCTGTGGGCCCTTTCTGCCTTTCATGGGTAAGCACCCCATGGAACAGGGGCAAGATTGCTTTTCCTTCTTCCTGAACCACAACTTCAGGCTGTATTTGTAGGTTCTCTTTTGGTAGAAAAGTTTGGGCTGTTGTTTCTTGTCCAGCCTCAGCGTGCCAATGGCGCTGGGTCCCAGATGCAATGGGAAGCTGAGATGAAGGGATGTGAGGGCAGGCAGGGTGGGTCAGTACAGCCCATGTTGTGCCTCTGTGGAGCTCTGAGCAGAGCATGCTGCAGGGGGGGTCAGCATTCGCACAGACCTAGTTGCAGCTGCCTCATCCCCGTTGTGGCTCAGGGATTTAAAATGTTTGAATTACAGCTGTACCAAGCTGGAGATGAGACTGGTCATCTGACATCTGTGATGGCAGTATTGGTGACGTGCAGCTGGTGGCTGCTGACCCACGCGAGACTCTTGACCTTGGTTCACTGAATTTGTGAAAATGCACTGCTTGTGGCTGCACAGTTTGTTGTTTGGTTGGATTCACTGAGAGCCAGGTAGCTGTCAGATCACGTGTCTGCCAGCACCCACCTCACTATGGCATGAGGCTGGTGTCGGACCCCATGGAAAATCAGGGGTAGCATCTCCTCGCACCAGGTATTGTGTCTCAGGCAGTGTTAGTCCTAATTTTGCATCATAAAAGCGTGTGTGTGAATATGTTGCCCCTGTGAGACCAGTTCTGAAGTGGTTTTCTGTTGAATTTGCACAGGTATGGCACGCAGGTTATGGAAAAGGTCCGCAGCATGGCTGAAGGCATCGATATTGGGGAAACAAGGACGTACGAGCTGGTCCCTAGCAGAAAGCTGAAAAGATACCATTCTCAATCTGACAGTGAGTATATCTTCCCAGGAGTCAGAGGTGACTGCCCTTCTGGTTGCTGTTTGTTGGGGACTGGGAACAGTGTGGAGAGCAATGTGTCACAGAGCTACCTTAAGAGAGAGCACAGCAAACCCAAGAGAACTGAGGAGCGGACTATGGGGTGTACTCTTTGCCCTGCTCCGCGATGCTGTGGGTTGTAGTCCATGTAGACCTTTCTTTTTGCTTAAGAAAATACAATTCTTCAAAGTTGCCAGGTAATTGACTTTCCCTAGTGATTATGTTAGGGAACCGAGTCTGTGTGATGAGATACCTGTCTGCCCTTCGTGTGGTGAGATGTTCTCACCTGTTCCATGAGCATGGAGGTCAGCATATTGTCAGGAGTTATGACCTGCTCAGAGCACTGTGGGAAGGATATGTATATATTTCATCCCTCCTGGGCCTGGAGGAGTCCTGCATGTGCCAGACCAGTGCCATGCTCTCAGAGGTTGGTGTTCCAGCTGTACCTTCTCCAGTGGAGGAAATGCAGCAGGCAGAGAGGGCTCCATCCCTGGCTTCTCAGCAGCACCCTTGGAGCTCCCTGCCCTCTCCATGGAAGGGGAATCATCAGTGTGTGTGGGTTCAGGCTGCGAATGGGAGGAGGCAGGGCCTTGCTTGGTGAGGCAGCGGTAGTCAGGAGTTTTGCTGTTTCAAGCACAAGTGGTCAGAAAGCATAGGACTCCTGTAGGCTTGGGCACGGTCCCTGTCTCTGATGAAGATTCTCTCTGCACTTTGACACCTAGAAATCTTTCTGTGCTGCCATGGGCCAGCTGCAAAACTGAAAATACTGCTTTTTCTCCTGGTTTTGTCTGTGTATCAGGCAGCAGCTCTGAAGGAAAGGTTCTCTATTGCGTGTGGCTTTGACAGCATGAGGAGCTGCTCTGCTGCTGAGAGCCTTTAGGTGCTGCTGCAGTGCAGGCATCAAAATACCAAACCCAGCAGGAAATGAAAAACCTGGCCATAATTCATCAGCACTGACGACCGAAGGATTCAATGTGTGAGGAAGAGCCTTGTCACCTGATTCAGGTATTGAGGCCTGTCGATGCTGTTTGAGAAACGGTTTGTTCACCTGCAGCAAACTAAGGGATATTAAAAATACTGTGGTAGTGTATAGACAGCTGCTCTGCCTGAGCTACATTACAGTTGCACACGCTGGCTCTGGATTAGGCATCTTGTTCCACGGCGCTGAGGCGGCCTTACGCTCCTCTGATGAAACGACACACGCACACCATTTGGCATGCATGAGCTGAACCCTTCACAGGAGAGGTCTTGTGTAATCATCCTTATGATGTAATGCATTTGCTTATTGACTCTCTGATTCTCATGTTCTACAGTAGCTGTGCATAGCAGGATATTCTCTCCCTGTACTGGGCACTGGGGAGGCCTCCTGCCACATACTGGGGGCAGCTGTGGGCCCCTGACTTCAAGAAAGACATTGAGGGGCTGGAGCACGTCCAGAGGAGCAGTGAGGCTGTGGAAGGGACTGGAGGGAAAGTCTGATGGGGAGAGGCTGAGGGAACTGGAGGTGTTTAGCCTGTAGGAGACTCAGGACCTTCTCCCTCTCTGGAACTTCCTGAAGGAAGGTTGTAATCAGGTGGGACTGGGCTCTTCTCCCAGGTAGCTAGCACCAGGATGAGAGGGCAGGGCCTGAAGCTGCTAGGTTGGATGTTAGGAAGCCCCTCCTCACAGAAAAGGGGATCAGACCGTGGAATGGACTGCCCAGGGCAGTGGTGGAGTCCCCATCCCTGGAGATGTTTAAGGACAGCCTGGCTGTGGCCCTTAGTGCCCTGGTCTGGCCGATGTGGTGATGTTAGGTCCTGGGCTGGGCTGGATGAGCTTAGAGGGCGTTCCCAGCCTTAGTGATTCTGGGATTCTGTGATTTTACTCTGGGTAAGAAACGGGAGATGAACCAGCTCGGGCACATTTCTCTGCATTCAATGTCCTTTAGTTGAGGGAAGTTACATTTACAGAAGACACTTTTCTGTTAACGCTGTCATCAACAGGTCTTTGGAAAGGAGGATTCAGCATGGCTCTTTTCCTCCAAGCCAGTGATAGTTTATCTGAGATCATCCTGCAACCCTGTGGCAGAGTCAGAGTGGAGGCTCTAGTCCTGCTCTGGTGTTCTGTATTATTGGCTGTAGTTTTTAATTGACTTGTTAGCTTAGGATGGACTAACTTCAGAAATGACTGCAAGGGTTCAGTGGGCAGTATGGAGGGGGCAGAGCAAGCATTCCGGACGTAAAATTCATCTAATTAAATACCCGCAGATTTCTGTGCAGCGCCTGTGGAGCTGGAAACACCGACTTAGCGAGCCATGCAAGAGCGAAAGGTCTTACTGGATTGGTCGCAAATGTCTTTAGAAGGAAACCTTCTGGTTTGTGGCTAAGGAGTGCAAAACCTGTGTGCGGAGCATGCAGGCTGCCCCTGGAGATGACTCTGCAAACACTGTCTCCCTTTCATGGCACTTGTTGGTAATCTTATCCTTCCCTTCCACCCCATAGGTCCAGAGCCAGAAGAGACTGTTGAGCCGCCAAAAAAGATGGTCCCCAAGTTCTGGATGCGACCGCATTTTGAACCCATACAATTTGTCACCAGTGCTGAGAAGAGTGACAGGAAGGACGATGCTCTGGATAACCAAGCGCAGGAGGTGAGCCAAGAAGCAAATCCCAACAGCACAGCACAGCTGGCCGAGAACTTTACAAATACTGTGGTTAGTGCACAGGATGCGGATCTCCAGCTCTCCAGCTCACCTGGTTTTGGCTTTGTAGGCCAGGTGGCAGCAGCTAGGAAGGCTGGGAATAGCGTGGACTCTCCTGCAAGTGGTACGCTGCAAGCTTCTGCTTCTCCTTCAGCTGCCCAGTCAGCATCAGACACCTTCCCCCCATCCGCTATAACACTGAAGCAGAGTTTTATTGAGAAACTGTCAGCAGCTGTCTGGAAGAATCTTGCTAACCCAGATGCCAACGTAGGGACTGATAAAATTAACTACACGTACCTTTTGACCCGATCCATCCAGGCGTGCAAGACAAACCCTGAATATATTTATGCTCCTCTGAAAGAAATTGCCCCTGCTGACCTCCCCAAGAGCAAAAAGCTCCTAACAGATGGCTTCGCTTGCGAAGTACGATGTCAGAACATCTACCTGGCCACCGGTTATGCTGGCAGCAAAAACGGATCAAGGGATCGAGCTGCAGAGCAAGCAATCAAGCTGCTGAAGAAGTCCGTGGAAGTCAGAGTTGTGCAGCGGAAGTTCAGGCACACCTACCATGAAGACTTGGTGGTGTGTGAGACAGGCCTGAGTCGCCTGGATTTCCCTCCTGCTCTCAAATCTCACGAGGACTTTGTAGTTGCCAACAGGGACTGCGTCCCCATGCAGCCTGGTGCAGAGTCTACCAAAGGCCCCACCAATACCAGCAAACACTGGACTAGTTTTGTCCTCACAGAGAATGCTAGTGATGCCATAGGGATCCTGAACAACTCTGCCTCATACAACAAAATGGCTGTTGAATATAAATATGAATTAATGCCCAACCGCTCGTGGCGATGTCAGGTCTATCTACAAGACCACTGCCTGGCTGAGGGGTTTGGCACTAAAAAGACCAGCAAGCATGCAGCAGCAGAGGAGGCACTGAAAATTCTGCAGAAGATGCAGTCGAATATAGCAGCTATCAAAGTGACTCAGGTTCAGAAAGTGGGCTGCTCATCGCGGGGCTCTGGAAGGAAGAAGGACCTGAAGGACCTGGTGATCTATGAGAACTCCAGTAACCCGGTGTGTACGCTGAACGACACCGCCCAGTTCAACAAGATGACGGTGGAGTATGTCTTTGAGAGGATGACTGGCATGCGGTGGAAATGCAAGGTGCTGCTTGAGGATGAATTCATCGCAGAGGCAGTTGGAGTGAAGAAATCTGTCAAGCATGAGGCAGCGGAGGAAGCTGTGAAGATCCTCAAAAAGACTCAGCCAACTGTTGTTAATAACCTGAAGAAAGGCACTGTCGAAGATGTCATCTCCCGAAATGAGATTCGGGGTCGGTCGGCGGAAGAGGCCTTCAAACAGAAGATCAAGGAAGACAACATTGGGAATCAGATTTTAAGAAAGATGGGCTGGACGGGCGGTGGTCTAGGGAAAGATGGTGAAGGAATCAGAGAGCCTATTTCTGTGAAGGAGCAGTTTAAAAGGGAAGGACTTGGTCTGGATGTGGAAAGGGTGAACAAAATTGCGAAACGAGATATTGAGGAGATAATTCGAAACTATGCACGCTCAGAGAGTCACATCGACTTGACTTTTTCTAGAGACCTGACCATGGATGAGCGGAAGCAGATCCATCAGATTGCCCAAAAATACGGTCTTAAAAGTAAATCGCATGGGCAGGGACACAACAGGTACTTGGTGGTGAGCAGGAAGCGGCGCAAGGAAGATCTCTTAGATCAGCTGAAGCAGGAGGGCCAGGTTGGCCATTATGAGCTCATAATGCCTCAGGCTAACTGAGGGCAGGGGCCCCATTTTGGCAGAGACTGAGGTGAGCGACACCATTAACAAAAGATGCTGCATTTTTCCTGTGGTGGGTTGTACTAACATGGAAGACCTTAATTATTTAATACTATTTCTGAAGAGGCGTTAGACTTCTAGAATTGACCAAGTTCTGTTTGAGTATGTTAGCACAACCCCAGAGTGGTAGTTCCACGTCTTTGATATTTCCTGTTCCTTCACATTTTAAGTTTTTTAATAGCAGTTAAATCACCTGTCCAGTGATCTAACAGCATTGAAATTTCGTTCTCTTGTATCTTCTTGATCATGGAAGGAAAAAAGACTTTCTTTCTAAAAAAAAAAAAAAAGAAAATAAAAAGCAAAGGACATACAGTGAGGAGGAAGCTGCCCGTGTGTAAAGCTGGTATGAACGACCGCAAAAATAAAACTTCATTTCTGGAAAACCCCCCAGAATTTATCACACTGTGTATGAGAACTGCCTTTGTTCTTGAGAAGTACATCCCATGAGGTCTGCTCTCTGCTCTGTGGAGAGACCCAAGCCGCTTTGATTGTCCAGTTTTATTCACAGATTTCTATCTTGAAGCTCCTGTACTCAGTCACTCCTTAGCCATTGGTGTTGGACTGACTGCACTGTCCCTGTGCAGTTTTACCCTGGAGCTGTGCTTGATGAGTGGAGGTATCACAGTGAAGTGTGAAACAGGAAGCCTGGAGGTAAATGCAGAGCTCACGCTCAGAGATACTCATGTAGCTTGCGGGGACTGTTATATAACTCGTTTTTAACAATTTGAATTTAAGCTCTTTAATCCCAAGCCGAATCAAATCTGTGCCAAATTACGTCTCTGCTCTGTTACTGTACCTGTGCCTGTGTATGACGAGGTCAGGTCACAGGTGGAGTCACTGCCATCTGTCTGGGAGCTGACACCAACCTCCAACAGTGCTGTCCCACAGGATACAGTGCTCTGTGAGCCTCAGAGGAGCGAGGGTTAGGCATTGATCTTGGAAGAGCCAGGAGCCCAGGAGTGAGGCATGCCTAGAAGGGCTGGTATTCTCTGTCACCAGTGTGGCCTGATGATTCTTTAGCATGAAGCCAGTCCTACTGAAGGAGTGTTGTGTCTGTTCTCCTGTTATCTTGCTCCTCAGCCATTATTTCTGCTGCCTGTATTTACCTCTCCAACCTTTACATCATCCTCTAGCTTCTTTCCCATTTCTTGGTCTGGTTGTTTTTTTTTTTTTAAATCCTGTCAGTGCTGAGGAGGGGGTGACTGATCAAGCAGAATGTGCTATCCATGTGCAGTTAGAGGAGTTTTCATCCCGACAGTGTGAAAAGGAAGAGGCTGCCCTGGCAGGTAAGACAGGCTCAGGAGAAAGCAGGGGAGCAGCCCCTCCTCACTTAGCCAGGCAGATGCAGTAGAGCTTCTGCACCTTGGGCTGCTGAAGTGAAAACATGCTACTGCTCTCTTCATAGAAAGATAATCTGGTAGTTAATTGTGAAAGTCTGTTGTATTTTTTGTGTGTGTGTCCATTATTGCCTCTTTGCCTCCCAGTTCTGCTCTCAAGAACTTTGAGCTCTGGCAGATGGTGAATGTAGGAGTGGAAGAATCTTGTCCTTTTGTAGCTGTTGATCCTGCAGGCAGGTCTTCAAAGCTTGGCGATGCTGAGAAAGACAGCAGGAGCATCAATGCAGGATTTGGGATGAAAAATGCCTCTTCAGGGGAGGCTCCTCACAGTGGTATTTCAGCAGAGGCAGCTGCCTGCGGTGAGGTGGTACAGGACATTGTTTTCTGTGGCCTGGCTAGTGTTTGGGATCCTGGGTGACCCCTTTGCTGCACACAGCTCCTCTGTGCCGGACTGACTGCTACTGTCCTGTTTGGTCAGTGGTTGAAGGGTTGGGTGATGGTTCTGGGGTGTTTGTATTGCTATGAGCAGTCTGCAGAGCCCGAATGGGATTTAAAGTTAAGTTGGTGGCTGATGGAAGTTAAGTTGGTGGATTGTAAACTACAGGGTAAAAGAGAGTGGTGGTCAATGGGACAGAGTCTAGCTGGAGGCCTGTATCTAGTGGAGTGCCCCAGGGATCGGTGCTGGCACCAGTCCTGTTCAATCTATTCATTGATGACTTGGATGAGGGATTGGCATGCACTGTCAGCAAGTTTGCTGATGACACAAAGCTGGGTGGTGTCGCCGACACCCCAGCAGACTGTGCTGCCATTCAGCGAGACCTGGACAGGCTGGAGAGCTGGGCAGAGAAAAATCTAATGAGCTATAACAAGAGTAAGTGCAGAGTCTTGCATCTGGGCAAGAACAACCCCAGGTACCAGTATAGACTGGGGACTGACCTGTTGGAGAGTAACATAGGGGAAGGGGACTTGGGGGTCCTGGTGGACAGCAGGATGACCATGAGCCAGCAGTGTGCTCTTGTGGCCAAGAGGGCCAACAGCATCCTGGGGTGGATCAGAATAGGGGTGATTAGCAGATCAAGAGAGGTTCTTCTCCCCCTCTACTCTGCCCTGGTGAGACCACACCTGGAGGGAGTATTGTGTTCAGTTCTGGGCTCCTCAGTTCAAGAGGGATGTGGAGCTTCTGGAGAGAGTTCAGCGTAGGGCAACAAAGATGATAAAGGAGGTGGAGCACCTCCCTTATGAGGAGAGGCTGAGGGAGCTGGGTCTCTTTAGGTTGGAGGAGACTGAGGGGTGACCTCATTAATGTCTATAAATATATGAGGGGTGGGTGTCAGGAGGATGGCACTGGGCTGTTCTCGGGGTCATCTAGTGATGGGACAAGGGGCAATGGTTGTAAGCTGGAACACAGGAGGTTCCACATCAACCCGAGAAGGAACTTCTTCACAATGAGGGTGACGGAGCACTGGAACAGGCTGCCCAGGGGGGTTGTGGAGTTTCCTTCACTGGAGATGTTCAAGACCTGTGTGACTTGGTCTAGGTGATCCTGCTGTTGCAGGCGGATTGGACTAGATGATCTTTCGTGATTCTATGGAAGGTCGTACCTGAGGGAGGTTGAAAGGTGAGGCACTGTTTTGGGGTCTGGTTGGGTGGGGTTTTTTGGCAGCACTGTGCTCCACTTGTTCCTGGCTTCCTTGAGTGTCCACACCATCCATTCAGGTTCTTACTGTTTTCTGGCAACTAGCAAGACAAATAGAAACACTGAAGGGACTGATGTGAGAGTTTCTGTGCCATTGGACTGCCCTGGCCCATTGAGGTGGTCTGTATTCAGCAGCACCTCTTACAGCTGATACAACACAGTGGTGACATGTTTGGGTGACTTCAGTCACCCCAGTCTACTGCAGGTGCTGCAGTGTGGGGTTGCTGTGTTTTTTTTTTTTCACCTCAGATGGTGATTGCTTGGCTCTGGCTTGGGCAAGGTCTTGCCCAGGAGGAACACATGGGAACTACCATTTTTCCTGAAGGAACTTGACTCTCCTGCCTTCTCCATACACCCCCACACAGCCATATCCAACCTTGTTGAGGGGGCCAAGGAAGTCTTGAGGAAGTCTCAAGTCAGAAGCAGAGGCTGTGCCATGTGGGACACCAGTGAGCTGCTGTCACAGGAGAAATCAATCCCAGTATCATTTTTTCAGAGTCCAGCACTTTTGGTTGTAGAAGCAAGCAGCAGCAGCAGCTGTTTTTGTATGTCAGCCACTGTAAATCCTGTTCTACCCCTCCTATGAGAAGGAAAATAACCAGTTCCTCTGACAATTTATTACTGAGCCCCTGGAACAGCCCTTATTCTCTTCTTGTCACTCAAGGGTGTAACATGGTGCTGAAAATGTTTGTTGCTCAGTCTTGTGTCTGTTTCTGCTAGCTTGCTGATGCTGGCCTGGTCTTCCTCCTCCTGGTGAGAAGGGCTGAGTTTATTAACCCCCTGTCTCTGTCACAGCTACCACCCCCACTGTCCAGAGGGTCAGGAAGAATTTCATAACCCTGCTGTAGCTTGGTCACAGAGTTCCAATAACCACAGTTGTACAGCTCTTGCCTATTTATACAATAAGCACTAAGGTTACACTTTTATTTACACATTTTGAAAAATGTACAGTTTCTTACATGGGTTACTTGTGCAAAGTTAAACTTCTCAACTAACAGATCCATGTGCACACAAAAGACACGGCAACAGTGGACAACACGACTGTAGGTTTCATCCCACGCTGGTGCTGCAGGTACTGTACCCAAATGTACAACCTTAGCCTTAGAAAAAAGTGAGTCTGGACTTACAAATGGTGGGGGGTTTTTTTTCCAGAGTTGAAAAAATACTTTGATAACAAAGTGAGTGGAAACCCAAGCATGCAGCAGTAGCTTGCACAAACTACACTGTCATCTACAAAGAGCAGAAACTGCAGGAACTCAAGTGCTCATACCAGACTTTATTTAAACTTTCCTTTAGGCAAAGTTGGATCCCAAAGAACTTGTGTTTCTCAACTAAAGAGAAGGGGCAGGAGAGACACCAAAGGAGTTAATTCCACCACTAGCACACTTTTTGGTTTTACCTCTCCCTTTATGTGGAAGGTCTTTTGCTCAGAGTACCACAGCTCTATCTGGTTTTGTCCAGTAATGCCTCTAACAGGACTAGAGCAGCTCACTGAAGCACTCTCTGCAGGCATGGCCATCAAAACATTTTAAAAATAAAAAAGGCTGCTTCTCCCACTGTGCAGAGCTCAGAGTAGCTCAGCTGTAGCAATCTATGTACACCTGTACATAAATCTTGTGTGTGAGGTGCAGAAGTAACTCACATCCCACAGCCTTACTGAGCAGCTCGGTTAGAATCAGTTCAAGAGTTGAGATTCTTTTCTACAAGTAAGGAGCTGATAAACCAATACAAGAGGGAAACGAGGTTGTTTCTTCACTTGGTCCTTACAAATGTGTGGAGTCTAAACCAATAGTGGAGGTAAATGACCAGCCTGGACACATCAGCACTTTAGTATCAGTTAAAAAATGTGTGTGTATATAAACATCCCTTGTATCAAGCTACACATAAGCATCACTGTGTATAACACAATTACAATTAAAGGCTTAGTGTACACTACAGAAATGCAAAATACTGCCCTAAGACTGGAGAGGGGCCACAGAAGATGAATTCAACATCAGCAACTCTTTTGCAAGTAACCCAAGTACAGAACACTTGACTTCAAAGTGGGAGCTTTCCGATGTCCAAGAAGATGCAGCTTCAGCAAGGGAGGGTGGCAACAGCACAACAGCTATTCTGCTTTCAAAGTAAATGCTAGGAGGAAAAAGATTACTCAGACACTTTGTTTTCCTCATCAACAGTGTTCATTTGCGTCATCCTGGGTCAACAGTCACGCCAGCTCTGTTCTACTATTGCAGACACCCGTTTTTCATATTCCCGCTTATTCTCTTGGTATAGCTGAGCTGCCTGGCTGTTTGCTGGACTGTTTGGGTTTGGCTCATCCAATAGAGACTGCACAGAAAGAAAAACATCCTTAGGCACTCAAAGCAGGCACCATCACCTGCATCACATTACTTCAAGTACCCAGACTAACAGGATGCAGCAGTTAATCTAGGCACAGCGATACAGCTTGTTCCAGTGGCACGTTACTGGAAGCTGTGGCTGCTGGCCTTGCGCTTGGAAGGGCAGGTGTCCTTTCAGCAACCACCTGCTGCCACCATACAGCTGGGAGCTACTCACACTTGAGCAAATGTCAAGGTGCAGCTGCTACACTCGTTCGCAGGGGTGGGGGGGGGAGAAAGTGTTTCCTGAGCTGGTTTTGTCAAAGCATCCTAATTTCCTTCTGCCTTTTCACACAGAGTTCTTTTTTACCTGTATGGATGTTAAGATGGAGGAGACATCGTAAGTAGGACTCCAACGATTCTGAAGAATATCCAGACATATACTACCATCTGCATACACTAGAAAAGGTTCAAGAAGAATGGCTTGAAACAGCTTGTACAGCTACTCAGTTTTTCCGTTGCGCTGCCTGACCCTGAACACCTATGTCCTACAACATGAAGCAACAAGACTTCAGTCCCACAAACAAGCCTGGTGGTAGAGCTGAAGTTGGTCACCAACGTCTGTCCAAGGTATTAAACCCCTGCTTACACTTCAGCATCCAGCTTCTCGGTGACACTGCAACTGCCACTACGCAAAGCCACGAGCAGATTTTAAGGCAAAAGAAATTAAGCTCCCCACAAGCGAACCAGATAAAGAACAAGCTTACACAACTTACAGCAGTGTCCAGTCACCCTCCTTACGGCAACCTGTGAGCTTGCCCCAAGCACACTCTCCGCACACACTCACTAGCTGTGTTTGGAAGTGTCTGGTATTGCCTCACCAAGCTAGTGTTTGTCTGGAGCAAGGAATGCATCTCCCACTCTTCATTACCAAGGAAGGGGATTAATTAAACATCTTACCGTTACTGGCTCTAGCTGGAAACAGCACGACATAAGCACTACTTACCGCTCTCAGGCATTTTGGGGAAGAAAAGTGAAAAGACAACTGCTCTCAGCAGCCATGATGCAGCAGGTGCAACACATATGGATAAAGGCTAAGGTGCTGCTACTGAAGGACAAACTACTCCTCCGTAAGGTTTAACAACAGGCAGTTGAGAGCAAAATGCATGGCTTCAGTGCTGTGCTGTAACACAAAAGTCAAGAAGCTCCTCTTACTGCTCCTTTGGTTTCAAGCCTGAGCACTGCTGACGTATTTGTGCTTACCAGAATGACACAAAACCACACTACTAGAGTGGAAACTTCTGGAATAAGTAAACCTTTTTCTACGTCAGTATAGCAAACTACAACAAAACAACAACAGCACTGCATCAGTACTTACCATTGGGATGAAACATTTTAGAGACAAATCTAACAGTAGGTGGCTTATTTGGATACTCTTCTGTGAACTCTATTGTGAGTTTGAAAGTTCCTGGAGTTGAAAGAGAGACAGGTAAGCTTCATTGAGAATTGGACGTACACAAGCGGTCAGTAACCTGCATCCCTGCACAAGCTCAGACTGATAGTACTGTGCTCCTATGTACACGCTGGATACAGAATACAGTGATTCTTCTGCTCTCTTTGGACTTAATCATTAATTCTAAAGCCCTAGAGAGTGCTGCTACAAGGCTGTCTCTCCTGTAACTTTTATTGCTGCTACCACCACATCAGTCAGAAGGTTTGTGTAAGGAAATAAATCTGCCCTTGAGGTTTTCTTCCTCAAAGCCCAATCCCAGCGCACTGTAAAAACAGCACAAGTGAGTGCAGAGAGTGTGACAGGCCAGGGCTCCCTAAGACCTAGCAACTGGTCTTAGGGAGCCCTGTCATGCACTTGTCATGACAAGTACCTTCCTATTTCCTACTTTTCCCAAAAATACATTACAACTGTAATGGGATCTTATTGCAGAACAGCAGGACTGAAAGCAGCATCCACATCAGGCACTTGACAATACCAATCTGATCTTTTACTTCACACTGACTAGTATTTAAGCAAAACAGAAAGCACTGTGGTGAAGTCCTGATCTACTCGTTTTAACAGCTGGCACTGACAGTTCTTTTAGCACTTCTCATGCTCTAACAATCTGAGAGGTCCATCATCTCAGCTGCACTAATACTGCTCCAAGGGACTAAGCATCGCCAGTGATTCAGATCAGTAACTGAAGACTTCTGCCCAACACGGGGGGGGGTGGGGGGGGTGTCTCCTTAACCACACTGCTGCCTCCAAGCAACTAGTCCAGGATGAAGTTCCTGAACACATCCCAAGAGAAATAGCTACAGCACCTTCACACAACCCTGCAGCTCTGCTGTAAAGGGCCTGTCCCTTACACTAACAGCTGCGACCACTGCCTGCACAGCCCTATAGCCCTTTTTGAAGTTTGAGTTTTCCACCACAAATATAATTAACATATTCGTCTGGCTGGCAAACCTGTGCCAACAACTAGTAGCCAGAGAACAGATTTTTCAACCCTTTCTTCTTTTTCAGCTAAGACCTGCAGTGTTTCCCAGGGACTCCTTCTTTTATAAGGAGCTAAACTATTAACACTGAGTTGCAAGAAGTAAAGGTAATTGCTCTGACGTTTCAGTTTGCACAGGGAGACAATACAGATGCTTCAGAGCTCTCCCCACAGCTGTGGGAAGTCTTAACATCCTAAAAATAAGTTTTTGCATGTTTGTTATAATTAGCAGCCTAACAACAGAGGAGCAGAGAGCTGACCACCTCTCTACTGCAAAACAAATGAGTACAGTTAAGATTGTTCAAACCAGCAGAAGTCTGCAGCAGGGCTTTCAAGCCTTACTCCAGCTAATCTTGAGGTACAAAGCCAGATCCCAGATTAGTCATGAAGCCAGTACAAGGTAGTGGCTGCTCCTACCACCCATCAGTTCAGGACCACTGTTCCTTCCCTGCACCATGACAACCCCAGCAATACGGCCATTTGGAACTGCTAAATGCTTAAAGATTTCATTCTACATCTTAGTGATAACCTGCACTCCCTGCCCCAGCTATGGCTGTCAGTAGGCTCCTTATGGGGTAGAGAAGCTGGCTCTTTCCTCTGTGGAGGAGTGGCTAAGCAAGCAGTAGGCTGGAAACTGCATACAAATCACCCAGCATTTGATGAGCACTCTTGAAAAAAAAGGAATCCTGTACTAGAGCACTGACTGGACTGGGGGCAGACAAGATGGCCAAAAAACAGGAACAAGGGCAGTTTGGTCCTAGAATCCATTTAAAAATAATGAATGGGCATCTGTCTGTCCCACCAGGGATGGGACTGCATTACTTTCAACACAAATCGGTTGAGCAAGCGGTTAGACAGCCTCCAGCTGGAGCCTATAGCAGAAGCCAGAGCAGCAACGGCTCTCTGGAAGAGCTCCGCAGTACCTAACACCTTAGCTACTGAGCTTTATTAAAGGCCAAGTTCAGAGTTTCTATGAACTCAAGTCCAAGAGTCACTCACACAAGCAAAAAAGGGTATCACAACAGACACTGCTGGGGATGAGACCTATGTCCAGCCTCTTCCATCACTAATGTTGAAGCTTTCAACTGGCATTTCATGCAACTCATCCTATACAGCTGATTTTAAACCACAAGTGACCACATTCAGAGTCATTATCAGATTATTGATCTAAGAGGAACGTTCTCTTTTCTCTCTTGGAATTTGCTCATATTTATCCTGCTTCAAGAGAAGAGACTCATACAGCTAACAGGGAGGCATCTCCATAACCTATACACTGGCCAATTAACCCATGCTAGAGCAACATCCATGTTCCTGTTGGGCCCTTCTCTTTGCAGGGAGCAAGTGCAGACCCTTCTTATTGCCCCAATATGGAGGGTTGGACTAGATGACTTTTAACAGTTCCTTCAAACACAAAACAATCCAAGGTTCCATGAATAAAGCAGTGACAACTTCTTCCTCTCCCACAGGACACAGAATCCCTAAGCAAGGAACAAACTATACAGAAGGCCATGCTTTGTCACTCAAGCCTTCTGTAGGACCAGATGCAGGCAGGATACAGCACCAGCTGTGTTATTAAACTCTCTCCAAGCCAGGAATCTTGCACTAACCACAGTGTCATCATGCAGATTCAGAGAAATGCAACTGAAGCACGAGGAGAACCTGGGTTTCCATCACTGCAGCAGCAATACCACTTTAGATGCCACACACACAGAGCCTTACAAATACAATTAAGGACAGGATAAACATCTCCAGGGTCCTGCTACAGACACCTGCAATCAAATCCTCTTAAATCCAAGTATGAAATTATACTGCTGATCTGAATTAGTAGTTGCTCCCAGGCCGAGACAGCCTGCACACCAAGTTGTGAAAACACCTTCTGAAGTCCAGGGGCAGAGGGGAGGGAAGGCTTTTAGCTGCAGAACATTGTGCAGCCAGTAAACAAACTTGCGTGAACTTCAGATTTTGAGTTCGGCCAAAGCTAAGAAATCTCAGAAGCTGAGACCAGAGAAAGGCCTTACCAGAACGAGGACAAACAACAGTTATTCTCCGATGTTTCAGTTCTTAAATCTCTATGTTAAGAATAACAAAATTCCCAAGAACTAAGGTACCTGAAGACTTAAAGCACCACCAGGAAGAGACAGTCTAACTACAAAAGTGCAGTGACCTCTGAAAGCACTGACCTGAAAAGGCTTCATGAGCAGCACAGAGCTCCAGTGCACCTCTGACTCACAAGGGTCTGCACAGTTGAAAAAGGAGTCTGAACTAGCGGTTTGATACAGTTAAATACTGCTTCTCTTCATTTTACCTACCTTAGGCTAAACTGTATCTGAAGTGTTCAGGTGTTTAACTGTTCAGTGTGTAATTTCCTCAGATAAAGGCAAAGTGGACACCCTTATCTCTAGGCACCACCAAGTGTTGTTATCTAGCAGAACAACAGAGATATCCCGGAGAACAGGAGATACATACAGCCTGCAACGTGACCTGTCTGCTGTTCCATGTGCATGCCGTGAAGACACAGGTTTTGCTACAAAAAGAGCAATCCATCACACACCAAGATTTTATTAGATCAGCTGAAGCAGCAGGGCAGCAGAAGCACACTTCAACACCTGTTTCAACTTCAAATTGCTGCTGAGCCACATGTCCTCAGGATGAGATACACTGCTGCCATAGTGCAAGGCACTGTGGAAATCAATGTGTTGGGGCTCTCAAGAGCCATCCCCAGCCTTCTGCAACTAAATAGAAAAATGCCTTTTAGCATCTGTGAACGCCAGACTAAACAGCTGAACAGCCCAAACATCTTGTGTTTTAGGAATCTGTGAAGAGACAGCTTTCTGCTCCAAAAAATTAATCACTTCATCAGTGGCAGTACGCCAAGAGCCTAAATAGCTCCAGCAACCCTCACCGAAGTCTAAGGGAGCCCTTCTTTAAGGTTTACAAGACGAGACAACACATTTAGTCTATCTCTTTAGTTATGGAACGCTCTAGTCCAAAACATTAGACTTCTTAAGCAGCTAGTAAGGTGTCTTAAGTAATCAAATACAGGAAAATAAGCATCTGGAGTCTCTGGAGCTTTCCTAGGCCTGAAAAAAAATAGTCTGCAGTTTACAAGCACGGCCACAGGTGCAACCTCCAAGGATAAACAAAGACAAAGACATTCACCAAGGACATACAGGAGTTAAGGGATTTTTCCTATGCTTTTGTCATGAGTCAGGGAGATGTATGATTAATTATGGCCTGCACGGAACGTATCTTTACAAAAAAAAAGGCATAACTGGTTTCATGTCTAACAAGTTTTCTCAAAGATTCTGAAGCATTTCTACCACATCACTGAAACACTAAAAGAAAGTAACACTGGATGGGAATGCTGGAACCCAGGTATGTTACATATGTATATTTAGAAAGTTTTTAAAAAGTCATTTTAAACTTTAAGGTGCAAGAGCAGCCACTGTATCACAGGGAAGTAGACACCATGAAAAAAAATAAAAATCTATTCTGAACTTACCCAGCCATTCAGCCTGTTTGGCACTTCAACTGACTTACACTGGGACTTGCCTAACATAGAGAAAACCCCAAATAACGCAGACCAAGCAACAAAAGTTCCGTGCTAGGCTTTTGACATCGGTCCACACCTCAGTGTGCCTGAAAATATGGATTCAAGTGGAAAACTTGAACATTCTTAAAGCAGCATATTAGATTAGGCTTGGGACCGTCCAGTTTAGGGATTATATGCAAACCCTTATGAACTAATTTGTAGGTCTGTGCAAACAGAGCAATCAACAATGCTCTTCTGGAACAGGCTTCAGTCTAAACAGTTCTGACACAGGCAGAACACATAGATGTGTGGCCAGGTGAGCACACCCACTCAGCCCTGCTCCAGCCCCTGCCCACACCTGTTGCAAAGTCCAGGGCAGTGACAGCCAGGGCCATGCCTGACGGCTGCCACCTCCCTCACCCACCCCAACAGCAGGTTCCCACTTACCGTCCTCGAACGGGGTGCCCTCGGGCCTGCGGGACGGAAGAAACAGAGCACAGCGTTACCCCGCGGGCGGATTCGCCCAGCCCCGGCCCCCGCAGCTCCTCGACTCACCCGAAGATGACTGCGTTCCATACCATGATGTTGTTCTCGGAGGGCGCCCCACTCACCCCGGCTGGAGGATCCTCCTGCAGCCTGTGGAACACACAGAGGTTGAGAAGACGCCGGCCAGCTGCCGCCGCTTCGCACTTGCCGCAATCCGGGCCGGTGGCTGCGCGCCCCTGCGCAGACCGCGCAGCCCGCAGCGTCGCCGCCGCTACGCAATCAGCGGAGCGCGCCCTGCCCCGCCGCCATGTTGCGCTGCCCCCCCCACTCCTTCTCTTCCTTCCCTTCCTTCACCCACAGCGCAGATAGGCCCTTCGTCCTCCTCCCGCCCATCCCCTCAGCCGGCGGCCTCAGTACCTTTTGAAGTCCCGCATGAGGCGCCTACGGGCCGGAGTGGACATGGCGCGCTCAGGGTTACCGATCACTCATACACCGCCACAGGGAGCTCGGGGCGCCCGGAGGCGGCGGCGGCGGCAGGGAGCTGAGACTGAAGCAACGGCAGCCCTGGCGAGCACGGCCTCCGCCACCACGGCTGGCGCAGGCAAACAAGACGCAACCACACCAAACCTTACGCCGCTGCTGCCGACTCCGGGCCCTACCTCTGTGACCGGATGGGGCGGAGCCTCAGCTCATCGTTACCGCGACGGCGCGGGCGGGGGACGGGGCGCATGCGTGGTGGGACGGGGCGGGGCTAGCGAGGGTCGTGGCCAGGCGGGGCGTGGTCACAGGCCTGCCACGGGTGGCGGGACACGGGGAGTGATGCTAGAGTTGGGGTCGGTCGGTGGCGGAGGGGCAGGGTTGTGGTTTAACTCTGGTCGGCCTGAGCCCTAGAACTGAGCGGGTAGGCCCCGTTTTTGTGGGGTGTCTACGCGGCACGAAAGGCCAGAGGCGTCCTGGCTTGTATCAGCGATAGTGTGGCCATCAGGACTAGGGACATTGCCATATAGGCACTGATGAGACCTCCCCTCGGGTACTGGGAGCAGGGATGTGCCGCTCACTTCAAGAAAGAGATTGATGACTGCGTTCCGTACCGTGATGCTGTTCTCAGAGGGGTCCCTGCTCACCCCAGTGGGGGAATCCTCCTGCAGCCTGTGTGGGGAGTGGGTCCAGAGGAGCAACGAGACTGGGGAAGGGGCTGGAGGGAGGGTCTGATGAGGAGAGACTGAGGGAGCTGGGGGTGTTTAGCCTGCAGAAAAGGAGACTCTGGGGGACCTTCTCCCTCTCTCCAATTCCCTGAAGGGAAGTTGTAGTCAGGTGAGGGTCGGGCTCTTCTCCTAGGCAACCAGAACCGGGATGAGAAGGCAGGGCCTGAAGCTGCCAGGGGAGGGTTAGGTTGGATGGTAGGAAGCTTTTCCTCACTTGAAGGGTGATCAGACCCTGGACTGGACTGCCCAGGGCAGTGGTGGAGTCCCTATCCCTGGAGATGTTTAAGGACAGCCTGGCTGTAGCCCTTAGTGCCCTGGTCTGGCTAATGTGGTGATGTTAGGTCCTGAGCTGGGCTGGCTGCGCTCAGATGGCTTTTCCAGCCTCAATCATTCCGGGACTCCGTGATTCTGTAACATCTTGTGGGGAAGGACCCGCTGCCTACCGCAGGGGCTGACAGAAACCAGTGAAAACAACAACAGACCCGGTGCTTTCACTGAACTGCTCCCGCTCCCGGCTGCTCCTGCTCCTACCCTGCCGCTGCACTAGCAGGAGCTCCTGTCGCTCGGCAGGAGGGCAGCCCTCGGCGCCTCTGCCGGCGCAGGGTCAACCCGCGGGCAGAGCGCGGAAGGGGGCTGCAGCCGGAAAAGCCAGGGGCGGGGCCGGGGGGCCGGATCTAGGGGAGTAGGAGGAGGCCGTGGCTCGGCGCCGCGATGCCGAAGGTTGTGTCTCGTTCCGTCGTGTGCTCCGACACCCGCGACCGCGAGGAGTACGACGATGGCGAGAAGCCGCTTCACGTCTACTACTGCTTGTGTGGGCAGATGGTGCTGGTGCTGGGTGAGCTGCGCGGCGAGTGCGGGCGGAGGGGATTTTGGGGAAGGCCCCGGCACAGGCCGAGGGCCCGAGAGGTGGCGGCAGGCGGGTGCCCGGCCTCTCAGCCAGCTCTGCCGTTGTCTGCAGACTGCCAGCTGGAGAAGCTGCCAATGAGGCCGCGGGACCGCGCCCGGGTCATGGACGCTGCCAAACACGCACA
>VXBP01008289.1:29065-65829 GCA_013400115.1 Rhinopomastus cyanomelas | reverse complement strand
TCTGCAACGCGGAGGAGGAGGAGAGCGTGTTCCTGCGCAGGTGAGGCCTGGGCTCCACAATTCCCCGTCCCGCTGAGGGACCTTCCCCTCCATTTCCCGGAGATCCCCCCACCTCTAGGAGAGATCTTCCCTCCCACTGAGAGCCCCCCCCCAATCCCGCCGAGACTATCCCTCCATCCCCGGAGAGGTCTCCCATCCTGCTTAGACTCTCTTTCATCCCCCGGAGAGATCTCCCTCATGCCCCGGAGAGACCCCCCCCATCCTGCTGAGAGACCACCCCTCCCCACCCCAGTCCCACTGGGAAGACCCTTTGATCCTGCTGAGAGCATCCTTCCCATTTTTCTGAGAGACAGCCCCTATCCCACTGAGAGACTCCTATGCCACTGAGAATACACCACAGCCTGGGGAAGGGGATATTCTGGTCTGGCCTCTCCTCCTCCTCCGGCTGGGGTCCCTAAGCCAGGTACCAGTGACTGTGTCCATGCTTCTCAAGCTCTTCTTCTTCTCCCAGACCAGAAGGCATCGAGCGGCAGTTCAGGAAGAAGTGTGGCAAGTGAGTGAATTCTGTGACTTCCACAGTCCGTTAGTGAGGTAAATGTAGGGATTGTGAATCGGGGTTTCCTCACAGGTACTGTCTTCTCTGTTCCCAGGTGTGGGCTGCTGCTCTTTTATCAGCACCAACAGAAGAATGCTCCTGTGACATTCATTGTCGACGGCGCTGTTGTCAAATTTGGACAGGGTTTTGGGAAAACAAACATATATACTCAGAAACAGGAACCTCCTAAAAAGGTAATTTGCTTTAGAGAAAGTTAAAAGGCTACCGGGTTTTTTCCCAAACCATGTGGTGAGTAAAATCATATTGTGATGGAGTCAGGAAAACAAGAAAAAAGACTTACAAACAGTAATGTCTGTGATGTCAGCCTGAAGCTTTGCTTAGTTCAGTGCAGCTTGGGGTCCTAAAGGAAAGCAAAATAAACTTGGAAATGTAGACTGTGCTTGATGTTGAGACTCAGTCACCAGAAGGTTTCCATATGTAAGTAGGTCACACTGGTAATCTGGCACAGTGACTCTCAGAATCTGTCATCTGTGGGTAAGTTTACTTCTGGTAATGGCAGCTCTAAGCCCAGAAGTCACTGGGGACAATTCTCCTTTGCCACCATGGAGTTCACATAATCCCAATGACTTACATGAGAAGCGTTAAAAGCTTTGGAGGGGAATGGAAGGCGCAACTGTTACATGGTTACACGGTCTCTCACAGCATCCTTGCAGACAAACTGAGGCAGTGTGGCCTGGATTTTCGGGTAGTGAGGTGGATTGTGAACTGGCTACAGGGTAGAAGTCAGAGAGTGGTGGTCAATGGGACAGAGTCTGGTTGGAGGCCTGTATCTAGTGGAGTGCCCCAGGGATCGGTGCTGGCACCAGTCCTGTTCAATCTATTCATTGATGACTTGGATGAGGGATTGGCATGCACTGTCAGCAAGTTTGCTGATGACACAAAGCTGGGTGGTGTCGCCGACACCCCAGCAGACTGTGCTGCCATTCAGCGAGACCTGGACAGGCTGGAGAGCTGGGCTGAGAGAAATCTAATGAGCTATAACAAGAGTAAGTGCAGAGTCTTACATCTGGGCAAGAACAACCCCAGGTACCAGTATAGACTGGGGACTGACCTGTTGGAGTGCAGTGTAGGAGAGAAGGACCTGGGGGTCCTGGTGGACAGCAGGATGACTATGAGCCAGCAATGTGCTCTTGTGGCCAAGAGGGCCAACAGCATCCTGGGGTGGATCAGAAGAGGGGTGGTTAGCAGATCAAGAGAGGTTCTTCTCCCCCTCTACTCTGCCCTGGTGAGACCACACCTGGAGTATTGTGTCCAGTTCTGGGCTCCTCAGTTCAAGAGGGATGTGGAGCTGCTGGAGAGAGTTCAGCGTAGGGCAACAAAGATGATAAGAGAGGTGGAACACCTCCCTTATGAGGAGAGGTTGAGGGAGCTGGGTCCCTTTAGCTTGGAGAGGAGGAGACTGAGGGGTCACCTCATTAATGTCTCTAGATATGTGAGGGGTGGGTGTCAGGAGGATGGCACTGGGCTGTTCTCGGTGTCATGTAGTGATAGGACGAGGGGCAATGGTTGTAAGCTGGAACATAGGAGGTTCCACATCAACCTGAGAAGGAACTTCTTCACGGTGAGGGTGACGGAGCACTGGAACAGGCTGCCCAGGGGGGTTGTGGAGTCTCCCTCACTGGAGATATTCAAGACCCGACTGGACAGGTTCCTGTGTGACTTGGTCTAGGTGATCCTGCTGTTGCAGGCGGATTGGACTAGATGATCTTTTGAGGTCCCTTCCGATCCGTAGTGATTCTATGATTCTATGATTCTATGGTTTAACAAAATACTCCTGCTGCAGGTGATGATGACCAAACGGACCAAAGACATGGGCAAGTTCAGTTCTGTCACAGTCTCCACAATTGATGAAGAGGAGGAGGAGATTGAAGCGGTGAGTTCTGTCACAAAGGGCACTTTGTGGCAGTCACATCTGACCTGGGCAGATGCTGCTCAGAGCCAGGGGTCTTCTCACCGTTAGGGTGAGGTGCTGTTAATTACGGGTGTACAAAGTGGTCGTGTACCTGTTTCAGAGGGAGATTGCAGACTCTTACGCACAGAATGCAAAAGTGATTGAGAAACAGCTGGAGCGCAAAGGAATGAGCAAAAGAAGGCTGCAGGAGCTGGTGAGTGTTTTCTTTGACGCTGAATGCAAATTCCTAAGATATTTTGGCTTTGCACACAGAAGTTATCTTGCAGATTGGATCATAAGTATAGTGGGGTGCTGATACAGTCACAGGTGGCCTGTAGTTTTGTGAGGATGACATTTGCCTTACAGATTTTACTGAGAGGTTTTGCCAGTCCTCCTGAATTTAAAATCTTCTGCACTTACTCGAAGAGCAGCCAGCAGAGCTTATGAAGGGAGTCTTCCCATGATCTGTTGGGAAGAGGAAAATAGGCCATGGCTTTGCCAACCAAAGTACCCCTAATGCTGTGCTCTAAAGCCTGCTTGGCCAAGCAGGTCTTTGCTGTGAGGCATCAGGGGAAGACATGGCCCTGGAGGAACCTGCCCTCTCACCTGCTGCAGGCAGGGGCTCTTGAGAATTAATGGCCAGAACACAACAGGTGAACTTAGCTGCTGTGACAGAAGCGCAGCAGGGTAGAAGGGAGGGGGAAACATACATCTTCCACATGTGGCCAGAAAGTATGACATTGTCTTCTGTGCACTTGATTTTGGGCTTTTTATGATTTTAAAGGTGGTCCTTGTTTTGTATCTCAGGGAAAGAGGGAATCAACAAAGAACTTGAGCTCAGGGTGTGAAAAGCTTGCAGTGGTCAGACAAGAAGCCCAAACTTCATTGAAGCAAGGAAGTGAAATGTATCCAGACCTTATTTCATTGTGTCTTCATTTTCTTAATCAGGCTGAGTTGGAAGCCAAGAAAGCCAAGATGAAAGGAACCCTAATTGATAACCAGTTCAAATGAAGTGCTCCACATCTGGGTGTTTGGAGGCAGCAGAAACCTACCAGATTTCTATTGCAGATCTGATAACAAAGCAGAAGTAACAGACTACATTAAAGGGCAGCATGCTGCAGCCAGTTTGGAGGACAAGTGCCTTTCTGTTCTAAGAGATACTCTGGTGTGATTTTTTAATAACTCGGTGGCATTGGAGACTTGTTAGAGACTGCAGGTCTCTGCAGACCCAATGCTCTGAGAAAGCTGTACAGGCTGGAATATTTATTTTGCAGAAAATCTTCCCTGAGTGCCTTCCTGAGTGCAGTGCACCTTTACACACCTGGTTTTTGTTTGGTTAGGTTTGAAATGCGTAAGATTTCTGTAAATACATTAGATCAAAGAAACGGTGACAAAAGTCAGCTCTGTGCCTGTTGTTGTGTTTGTTACATTACATGTGGTGTGGCACACAGTTCCAGCAGCAGGACATGAGTCCGGCTGGGCTGAGTGTCCTGTGGCCACTCACCTTGACTGGCTGGCAGACTGTCAAGGTGCAGCTCTACGTCCCAGTTCCCACTGAACATGAGAAAGCTACAGCTGTACAGAATTGCCCTGTCCCTGCAGAGCCTGCCTGATGCAGGAAATTCCATTAAATCTAACCCTGTTTCAAACTACTGAAAACAAACTTTGTGCACATCACAGCACTAGTGAGTACAGATACAGAGTTGGAAGCTGCTCCTAAAAGGGGTGATAAAGCACAACAAACCAGCTGCATGTCTGAACTAGCTTGTTCTGCAAAACACTTTCAGTGGCTGAAGTTTTAAAATGTGAATGAAAAGGTAAAACTGTTTGGAATGCTCTATCACTGAAGACTTAGATAAAGGTCAAGCTATACATCAGGAATTGTTGTGAAGCACCTTGTTCAGGAAATACTATTTTCAGTCTCTTGTGTGATGTCGTAACTGTGCTCTGCCCCATGTTGATGCTGCTCTTCTTGGCATTAAACACTGTATTTAGGATTTGAACTAACTTTCCCTTGGGTTTTCGTAGTTGACCGGTCCTGTTCAATCTATTCATTGATGACTTGGATGTGGGGTTGGCATGCACTGTCAGCAAGTTTGCTGATGACACAAAGCTGGGTGGTGTCGCCGACACCCCAGCAGACTGCTGCCATTCAGCGAGACCTGGACAGGCTGGAGAGCTGGGCTGAGAGAAATCTAATGAGCTATAACAAGAGTAAGTGCAGAGTCTTGCATCTGGGCAAGAACAACTTTTAAACACATCCAGGGATGGGGACTCAATGCCCACCCTGGGCAGCCCAGTCCAGGGCCTGACCACTTGCTCCAGGAAGAATTTCTTTCTCATGGCCAGTCTAACACTCCCCTCTTGGAGCTTGAAGCCCTTCCTTCTGCTTCTGTCTCTAATTCCCTATGAGAAGAGTCCAGCACCAACATCTCTGCAGTGTCCTTTCAGGTAGCTGTAGAGAGCTATGAGGTCTCCCCTCAGCCTCCTCTTCCTCAAACTAAACAGCTCCAATTCTCCATCTCTCTTTGTCATATTTCTTCTCCAGGCCCTTCCTCAGCTTCATTTCCTTCCTCTGCACTCACTCCAGCACCTCGATGTCTCCTTGTACTGAGGTGTCCAAAACTTGCCCTAGTACTCTTGAGACGTAGTTTATGTGGTACCACTTATCTGCCAGCCTTCCTTGCTGATCTCTTGCCCGCCCCTCAGTTTTGGAGGGGGTGCTGCCAGGGCACAGCCTTCCAGACCTTGTTTCAGTGTGCTACCCACCCAGAGAGGAAATCCAGCAAATCCAGCCCCAAAATCTCATCTGAACTGAGTGCCAAAAGCCTGCCTTGCCTGCTCTACAGGGATTACCTGAATTACTAAGGGTTAGGTGGTTGCCTGGCCTTGAAACTACATTCATTTCCACCTCTTCGTCAGCTGATTGGTTCAGGGATGACAGCAGTCACCACCACATCCCTAACGCTTGGTGGTTGCTATGGCTACAGGAAAGCTGCTTCATCCCTGCATTCAGCCTCACCGAGGGTCCTGTCAGCAACGAGCTGTCCTCCAGAGGATGTCCTCTGGAGAGTCCTTCCACTCGCTGGAAGAGACCCTCTCTGCTGGCGATGCCCCCACACAGCAAACCTGTGTTGGCTCCTTCCCTTTTCCCCTCCTAACAGGAACAGCACAGTAGCCAAGCTCTGGCCATAAAGGCTTGCAGGTGCGAAGGGCTCACTTGGGGCTCAGAGAGCACTCAAATCCGCAGAGAAAATACAGCACAAGGAGCTGTTTCACAGAGAGAAGGCAGTCACCAACCCCCTGTGCTGCAAATGACTGGGACATGAGAGTGCACCAGGGAAGCACCGCTCAGCCCGTCATCCAAATCACAGCGGTAAAATCTTTTCACACTATTCTAGGCGTTTGATTGTTCTAAGATTTGTATTGTTCTGGGATTTGGGTTTATTTTTAGAACATGGCACCAGACACAGAGCAGGGTCTCAGTGATGGAGGTGAATCATAGAATCACAGAACATTAGGGACTGCAAGGGACCTCAAAAGATCATCCAGTCCAAGTTGCCTGCCACAGCAGGACCACCTAGATCAAGTTGCACAGGAGCATGGTCAGGCAGGTTTTAACCAAGTATCGGAACAGAGGTGCACAACAGGAATGCTTCGTCTCCCAAAATTACTGTGGAAGACTTCCTGTAAGGAGTTTTTGTAACCCTGACTGGGAAAATTCAGGTCTGCTTTGTCCTTCTGTTCCTTTCTTTGGGGAAATCAGGTATAAGGAGAGGGGTGAGCTCTGCCTTGGAGCTGGCAGGCTGGGATTCCTCTGTGGTCATGGGCCAAGTTGATGCCAGGCTGGGTAAGCATGTGCTCACATTAACTCCAGCAGTGCTGATCTTGTTCACTGCTGAACTTCTGTTAATCTGAAGACTATTTGCAGAAGCCTGTGTGCAGATCTTTGGTTAAGCTGTTGTAAGGTAGCGTGTAATGCTCAGGAAGAGGAGGAGCAAGTGTGTACAAGTCCATTACATAACCTACTTTTTCCAAACACAGTCCTGCCAGGTAAGGTTCTTGGGGCTCCACTGGGGGCAAACCTAACCCTGAGTAATGACAGACTGGTCTTACTGTCTTACTAACTACATGGTTAGTAAGAACTTTCCATGCTAGAGTCAAAGACTTTGAAATTTGAAAATAAGTTTGGAGCTTGTTGGGATGCAGAGTTCTTAGTCTCCAGTCATCATAAAAGATGAAGTGTGATCCTGCTTTGAGTGACATCCAGAATTAAAGCTGGCTCAGGGATCATAGGATTTACAGGTTTAGGTGTAAGGGTGGCAGTGACAACACAGGGCTTTGGCCAATGCAGGGCTATGATGCCAGGCCTGTGCTCAGCCAGCGATTTTCATTTTTGTCCCCAGAACTCTTCCTGGCTCAGCTCATCGCTTGCAGGCCCAGCCAGGAAGGGGAGGGTATAGTTTGCTGCACTAGCAGTTCCTGAGGTATTTAATACACTAATTATGCAGTCAGTGGGTAAAACAACTCCAGTGCAGCACAGATAACCCAAGCCAATACATGGTGATGTAGTTTTCACAGTTTTGCACCCTAGCTAGACTTAGTTCACAACACTTTAAATCAAGTTTGTTTCTCTTAATTTCTAGATCTGAATGAATGAAAATGTTTGCTGACTACACTAGTCCTGATGCAGGTCAGGATCATAGAATCATAGAATCACTACGGCTTGGAAGGGACCTCGAAAGATCATCTAGTCCAATCTGCCCACAACAGCAGGATCACCCAGACCAAGTCACACAGGAACACATCCAGGCGGGTCTTGAGTATCTCCAGTGAGGGAGACTCCACAACCAGAGATGTTCAGCCAAAGCCACACACATTTCCTGGTCTTGCCGTGTTTTCCACTACTTGCAATGGCAGCATGAAGGAATTTCTCCCTTTTCGCAGAATTTTGGGCCAGGACAGACAACTTCCAGGAGTAAGGGATGAGCCTGAGGTAGTGGCTACATTCCTAGCAGGCACAGCCCTGGCATAGAAGCTGTCTGCTCAGCTACTACATCCCCACTGCACACCCCATGTGAGAGCAAGGTTACCCAGTGGCTTTGCAGAAAAGCAGCCATTATATGCTCTTACATTCTTTGGATGGCTGAACACACCCGGTTGGGGGCTCAGTTCCTCAGCTGGAGTCCAAGGTGCCAGCTCTGCTCATCTGGACACCACTTAAGACACTTCTCCTGCCTCCCAGGCATTGAGCACCACAGGTAGAATGGTGCTTTGCAGAAGGTTTGGGCACTTGGCACTTTACAAACAAGATTTCATTTGCTTGGGGCAGCACAGGCCGTAGGTGGGACTGGTGGTACACAGTGAGCACATCATCTCTGGTTACCAGCATCACCAGATGTGTGAGTCTTGCCGGTCTCCATCAAGGCCCACACCACTGGCCTCCACTGGGGAGGGCACACAACACAGCTGCCTCAGCAGCCTGCATTGCATTTACCTGCCAGAGGCCACAGGTAGCAAGGTGTGCAGCATGGTGGTGCTTTGTCTGCCTTCTCTACAGTTGCTTCAGAACCCACCCCCCCCAACTGCAGCTGCTGCAATGAAAAACACAAGAGGAGGAAAGTTCGTTTCAGGTATTTATTTATTTGTACTCTTTAAGCACGAGCGATCGAAATTCAAACCATGGCAAGTCCCACAAGGAGACTAACGCGCTAATGGCAGGGCAGGTTCTGTGTTGTTCTACACAGAACAACACACCAGCTCGTGACAAGAAATGACTTAAGTGTACTTCTTGATCTCGTCATACAGGACTAAGACGAAAGCACCACCCATTCCTCGGAGCACATTTGACCATGCACCTTTGAAAAATGCCTTGGAGCCCTCATCCCGGGCAATCTTCCGCCAGCAGTCAATAGTGCCAGTGTACATTATGTCAGCTGTGGGAGACAGGCAGGATTAGCAATCAGATGCCTGTGACACTCAACACCCAGGTCAGAAACAGCCTAAGGTATGTGCCAGCCTCAAAACCTCAAGTGCATCCCAGTTCTTGACTTTCTCTAATATTACTGCATCAGAGGACAAGGCTGCCCAGGAGTTATGCTGCTGCATTACCCCTAAGAGACACTGGCAGGAGTGGTTTGAGAAGGCGGCAGCTATTGTTCGCTTTGACACCACTTCCAGGCCCAAAAGCTATTGCGCAGTCGGATAGGCTTTGCCTGCTACCAAGGATATCCCCTCTTGGCCTGGAGACACTAGACTGCAACACCCTTGAGCAAGTTCTGCTGCTCCTGCCTACTGACAGTTACCAAACTTGTGCACTCTACCTTACAAATGCACTGTGCAGCCTGGCCCTTCCATGCTCCTATGTGACTTCTACTTCTGCAGCCCCTCTCACATCCTGCTGTTTTACAAGAAGTGTGGATCTACATGGCTTGGCCAAAGCATTCTGCCATCACATCAGCTCCACCACCAACTGTTGACTAGGGCTGCCTGATACTTTCTACCCGACAAGGTAGGAACTTACCTCCTTTACGACCAGACTGCATCATCATGCGACGACGAACCGTATCAAAAGGGTAGGAGGTCAAACCGGCGACAGCAGTGACAGTCTGAGCGATCATCCAGCTGACAATGATGTGGGTGTTCTTTGGGTCTGGGAGCATGCCTACGAGAGAAAGGGTTTTCTGAGAGCTCCAGTGTCTGCCTAAATACACTACAGGCCTGCAGCAGCCCTTTGGTGCGCTTTCAGTCAACCTACCCTTTGCAGTGTCATAGATACCAAAGTAGGCAGCTCTGTAAATGATGATGCCCTGGACAGAGACACTGAAGCCCTGGTAGAGACCCCTAAGGCCATCCGAGCGGAAGATTTTGACCAGGCAGTCACCGAGCCCACTGAACTCTCGGTCAGCTCCGGCTTTCCCCACGTCCGCTCCCAGGCGGGTTCGGGCAAAGTCAAGTGGGTAGACGAAGCACAGGGAGGTAGCGCCGGCAGCACCACCCGACGCAAGGTTACCAGCAAAGTACCGCCAGAACTGGGTCTGCTTGTCCACGCCACCCAAAAAGATCTGCTTGTACTTGTCCTTGAAGGCGAAGTTGAGGGCCTGGGTGGGGAAGTAGCGGATCACATTGGCCAGGTTGCCACGCCAGAAGGAGAGGACGCCCTGCTCGCGGGGGATGCGCACCACGCAGTCGATGATGCCCTTGTACTGCTTGTCAGCGGAGATCTGCTTGCTGGCGTGCTGCACCTGCGGGCCCGACAAACCGTCAGTTCCGCACCCCGCCGGCCCTCAGGCCCGGCCACCGCCCCCTCCCCCCTCTTCCAATACCTCCCCCCCTCCTTGAGGCGACCTTGGCGCGGCCCCGGCGCTCACCTGCAGCAGCAGCTTGACCCTCTCGATGGGGGCGACGGCGGTCTTGGAGATGGCGGCTGCCACCCCGCCGGCGAAGAAATCCTTGGCGAAGGACACGGCCGCACCGGTCATGGCGGGAGGCTACGGGCTAGGCCCGGCTACACAGGCGGCTGGTGCGGAATGAGAGGAAAAGCGGCGGCAGCAGCGGTTACCTAGAGGTGTGATGTGGCTGGCGGAGACAGGCCCATCCCGCCTGTCCATTGGCTGCGGGAGGAGGGGGCGGTGCCGCCGCGGAGGACCGGGTCGCAGCGGCAGTTGGCGCAGGGCTGGGGGCTAGAGACAGAGGCTCCCCAGCAGGGCCCTGGGGCAGTTTCCCTGGGGTCCGGCCAGCAGCATCGGGATGGGGCCACCTGCCAGCCCGAGACGCCCGTGACGGTCAGGGGTCTAAACGTGACGCCCAGCTCCTCCGCGCCAGCCACAGACCATGACAACGGCGATGCAGAGGGGAGGAACCGGCAGGCCCGGAGCCAATTTAATGTCCCACACGGACAGACCCGAGCCTGACTGTGCGATCTCAACAGTCACACAACTCCAAGCTGGAGAGGACCTCAGGGATCACCTGGTCCAACCTTTAATCTTCAGCTGAGGCCCCCATGGGGAGACCTCTCCTCTATCCCTCTGTGCAGACAAAGTTTCAGAGTCACATAGCAACAAGGATCCAATGGGTTGTCCACATGCATCACAAGCTGTGACAGGCTGCTCAGACTGACACTGAGTGGTGTATACCACCCACCACCCCTACTGCATCCAAATGCCACCTGAAGTTCACCTACCTAAGAGCTGTCTCTAGTCCTTCAACCATCACACACCATTCCACATGTTAGCAATGCTGCATAACTGACACAATCAGCTTCAGAGCTGTCTGAAATGCTGTAGTGCTCTCTTCCAGGGGATCTCTCATGCATTGACGGGATTTTGCAAGGCAGAGGCTTGGCATGGTAATGCATTAGTAAGTGGTTTATAGGTGGTAGGAGTACATTGCAATACAAAGGTGTTATTAGCATCTCAGAAACAAGGTAGGGGTCTGACTCACTTTGACTCCTACTAGGCTGGACAAGTTGATCAGACATTCATGTGCACCCATCACTCAATCTTAAAATCTACTTAGAAATACAGCATTAGCAAAAAACATACAGGTATGCTTGGACAAGGTACGGACACTCTTTAGGAACGTGTTCCTCCCCCATGGGCTCATAAATGACACCTGCCTTATCCACGCACCTCGAATAAGTGCCAAGGATTATTACTTGTATTGTATTGCACTGTACAGAAGGGGAAACCAGGGTATGGAGAAACACATTAACTAATTGGGTTGACCAGAGAAACGAAAGCACTTACGGCCTCCATGTGATGCACAAGCTACCAGATCTGCTTTCTGCCATCTGCATTTTGCTACCAATGCTCACATTTCTGAGAAGAAAACCAGTACGAAGCACCACTGCAGCAGAACTGAGCAAGCCCATCGAAAGAGACACTGCCAAGATGGCAGCTGTAGGGTGCATCAGTATTGTTTGGGGTACAGAACAGGCCTCACAATTATCCCAAACCTTTCTGCAAATCTCTCTCCACAGTCACAAGCTTGCTCCTGCATTGATCCACCATTCCCTGATCCCACTGTTACCTGGCCTTACCAAGCTGTTCCTGAGATTTACTTATTTCCCCCCGAGCAGAGGCATAAACAGTACAAAATGGCACACAAGACACTGTGTACAGCAGCGAGCAAATCCTGCACTGAGCCCAGGATGCTGTGGCCAGGGCAAGAGCACAGCTAGTGTGCCAAGCCACACACTGCCACAGGCCCAGGCTGGTGGGTGCTGTAGAAGGCAGACCTGCCTTTCCACATGGACACTAAATCTAAGGTTTTTTATCAGAAGACACTAGGACAGGGCAGTTGCATAGCTGCATTACTACAGAGGAACCCAGGTGATACTGCAGGTCCTCAGCTATAATAGCAACATGAACTTTTCTTGTCTGAAAGCTCCCTAGACTGGTCGGAGGCCTCTCAACAGTCTTGTGGTCTTGCTGAGAGGTTTCTATCTATAGAAACTATCTGTGGTTCCTGAATCACTGCAGTGAAAATGAAAAAACACTGGCTGTGGGCTCATAACTCTTCTGCTGGCAAGTTCTGAGCAGGACAGTAGGTTGGGTTTGTGCACAGGAGCTCAAAAGTAGTTTAATACAAAAATAGAACTTCAGGAATACCAAAACAAGACAAGCTGTGTAGTACCTCTGAAACATCTGATGCACTCAAGAACTGCAATTTTCAGCAAGTTTTCACTTAGAGAACTTAAGAAACGCTATTTTTCAAAGCCTGAAATAATTCATACCCATGTATTAGCGATACAGAGGATGGGGATGAAGTTTTTCTAGTATGCTCCTAAGTTTAAGATGCCATTTGTGGGATAACTTAAAAAAATTAAACTTATATTAGAAATGGAGCACTATTCGCACATTAAGGAAAGTTCTAAGTCTCTAGGGTGGAGTACAGCTGGAAAGCAAGGAATCCCTTCCTCTGATGGTTCCCCAGCCAACTTGACCTACCACCATGGAAACCACGCGGGGTGAAGCAATATGGAGGTATTGCGGTCAACCCTTGTGAGGAGCTGTGGCCGAGCCCTGTGACAAGACGTTCAGAGATGGGAGCCAGTGGTACTTGGAAGATGATACGCCGTACTCTTGCTACCCTGAGCCATCGTTCTGTCATCTTCTTGACGAATTGCTATCCTTGTGTGAACTTTGCTCATTATAATGTCATTATAATACCAAAACACACCTCCATGCCAAAACTTACCCACCTTCGAGGGGTGAGCCCCCCTTATTGAGCATGCGTCCTAATTTTTTAAGTCTATGTCTTTAAAAGCAAAGCGAGAGAATTTTATACCAATCAGAAACAAAAACATGTATGACCCAAGTCACTCAAGCTCCACCTTGAAGAAAAAAATAATATAAAATAGCCCCCTCAAAAAGGGGAATTGAGAGGGAAGATACCATCCTGAACAAGTCGGGGAATATTCGTGGATCTCTGACTCCTTGGAATCAGTTGACGGGCTGAGACCTCCTTCCCCCCCCATAGGAACACCTTTGGGTGAGGTACAAATCTTCTCGAGAGCTTTATAAATCTCTATAGAGTTACTTTTATGATCTAACGCGTTAGTATAGAGCTGCTTTTTTATCTTAATGCTTTTGTAATTTTAACATTTGTGTACACATATTTTGCATACAGTGCTCATCACCGACAATCCATAAAGAACCTGTACATCTGTTGCTCTAATAAATTACTCTTGTTCACGTGAACTCGCCTTGCTGTTTCTCACTGGACACCGCACGAGTCCATAGATTGTGGCTAGATGAGAACAGAACACACTATCGAGTGAATCCGAGTTATACGGACTCGCAGTGTGGCACTATCGAGTGAATCCGACCTAGTTTTCGGACTCATAGTGTGAAATTGGGTATAGCACAGGAGTTGGACCTGTGCTCCCTGCCAAATCCACTGCCCCCCCCTTAACGCAACACCATTCCAGTGTATTACAGTTCACTTTGCACCTGATGATCCTGCTTTAGCATAAGCAGAGTTGCAGCAGCATATTTTCATCTTTACACCAAAGATTCAAACAAAATGGTTATTCTCAAGTAAGTTCCAAAGACTGAGGAGTGAATTCTGGAGTGTGACTGAGCTGAGATTGGATCTGTATCTGCAGAATGCTGTGTCCACACAGATTCACTAAAAGCAGAGATTTCCATAGAGGTTCTTACATGTTGTATGCATTCTAGTTTGTTTATAAATTTTGGCTGACTCAGAACTCAGACTAGTTAACAGAATCCATTTGAATTTTCTTAATATTTTTGAAGACACAATTTATACTGTTATTTCAGTTCTCTTCACTTTCCACAAATTGGCAGTTCAGTATGGAAAAGCATCTAAAATAATGTAATTTCAACTTCCAATTATACAGTTGTGTCATATAAACGTATATAGTTGTGTCACTCCTTTTCAGTACTCCCCTGCTCTTCATATTGTTTATATCCATTCAGCACATGAGAGACAAGGTTTATTCTTTCCTGGTACTGGTGTCTCAGTACCAGAAGAATGCAATCTGTGGAGATGCTGGCACGTGTTGTTCAGGAAGTCTTTCTTGGAAAGTGTCTTAAGAAAGGTAGTGTGTCTGCCTGCAGTGGACACTCCGATGTCAGTTTTCCAGAGCTGATTTTCTTGGCTCAAAATTTTCCCTTCGGAGTAGCTTTAATTCTCTCAGTTCTTGTGGCTGTAGACTCTGGTCCACACCAGGAGTTAGCTTGTAATTTAGAGGAGATTCAATATAACCGTTTCTGTACAGACAGACCCGCTTGCAGAATTCAAAGGTGCTAAACATAACACCAAAGTATGGGACAATCTGATAACAAAAGAAAAAAAAAACAAACATAAGATCACAGAATCGCAGGATTATTGAGGCTGGAAAACCCCTCTGAGCTCTTCCAGCCCAGCCCAGAACCTAACATGACGGTATCGGCCAGACCAGGNCCCCCCTTATTGAGCATGCGTCTTAATTTTTTAAGTCTATGTCTTTAAAAGCAAAGCGAGAGAATTTTATACCAATCAGAAACAAAAACATGTATGACCCAAGTCACTCAAGCTCCACCTTGAAGAAAAAAATAATATAAAATAGCCCCCTCAAAAAGGGGAATTGAGAGGGAAGATACCATCCTGAACAAGTCGGGGAATATTCGTGGACCTCTGACTCCTTGGAATCAGTTGACGGGCTGAGACCTCCTTCCCCCCCCTCATAGGGACGCCTTTGGGTGAGATACAAATCTTCTCGAGAACCTTATAGATCTCTATAGAGTTACTTTTATAATCTAACGCGTTAGTATAGAGCTGCTTTTTTATCTTAATGCTTTGGTAATTTTAACATTTGTGTACACATATTTTGCATACAGTGCTCATCACCGACAATCCATAAAGAACCTGTACATCTGTTGCTCTAATAAATTACTCTTGTTCACGTGAACTCGCCTTGCTGTTTCTCACTGGACACCGCGCGAGTCCATAGATTGTGGCTAGACGAGAACAGAACACACTATCGAGTGAATCCGAGTTATACGGACTCGCAGTGTGGCACTATCGAGTGAATCCAACCTAGTTTTCGGACTCATAGTGTGAAATTGGGTATAGCACAGGAGTTGGACCTGTACTCCCTGCCAAATCCACTGCCCCCCCCTTAACGCAACAGCAGGGCACTCAGGGCCACAGCCAGTCTGTCCTTCAATGCCTCCAGGGATGGGGACTCCAGCACTACCCTGGGCAGTCCATTCCAGCATCTGATCACCCTTTCAGTGAGGAAGGGCTTCGTAAGATCAAACTTAACCCTCCCCTGGTGCAGATTCAGGCCAAGAGATACAGAAGTTCAACAGATTTTAACAATATTGGCTCTATTAGCCTATAAGTTATCATAACTTGTTAAATACTTAGGCAAATCCTAAAAAAATGCAGCAAATCCCAGCAGCAAATGTGAGACTTACTCTACACTGAGCAGAGTATTGAACAGTTTTCTTCTTTTGGCCCATGCAGAATCAGTAGCTCAGGTGCCATGTGGCTTTGTACCAGCCAAAGCAGGGCCAGGCGCAGGCAGGCCATCATTATAAATCATGTTGTCTCTCAGTTACCACTTGTTAGCTGACCTGTAATGCTCTGTGCAGATAATTCTCACCGTGGTGCTATAAAACACCTTCTGTCTAAGCTACTGTGACTCACTGCATGCTGCTTTCAATTCTGCACGGGCTGCAGTAAGCAACACACACACATGAAACAGCTGACTGAAAGGACTACTTTTGAATACTGGTGAAGTGGCTTCTACAAGCTCAGCTTTCTTTACAGCTTAGTACAAGGTGTCCAATTACTGGAGCTCAGCTGAGAAGCAGAACTTCTTCAGCTGTCCTAAGTGGGTCACTTGCAATCCCCAACTCGTATCCTACCCTGTGTGAGAACAGCGCTCCGTTCTCTAAGGGTATTCAAATAAGTTGAAAAGTAATGACACCTACAAGCCAAGCTTATGTTTGGAAACACAGGACCAAACCAAGCTCTGACACTGGTTCACAACCCGACTGAGGTTACCCCTTTTATCTCAGTCTCTGTCACCTATAAGCTGCTAACAAAATGGACCATGCCAAGAGCTTTATAACCCCAGCTGTCTAGGAGTATGTATGGACTACCTAAGGATAGTCTTTAGTTGGGAAGAAGGCAAAACCTCACCTTGAGCAGACTGGGTGTGAGTCCACGCCAAAGTCCGAGCACACCTTTGTTCTTCACGGTTTGCTGGAAACAGTCAACCATGCCAGTAAAATAGACATCAACTGCTCCATAGTGGGGAAGCCAAGGACTCTGAGCCTATTCAAGAGACACCCAGGGGGATTTAGAACAAATAAAGGAAAACCTAAGTAATTAGAGATACTAATTTTCTCCATTCTGGTCCATATGGAACACTTCATGCCAGGTTTCAACAGACTGATCGGAATTCTTCCATCAACCAAAAAGAATCAACTCTTTTTCCCTTGGAATATCAAATAAAAAGGGAGGGAATTCACTCTCTCTTAGGTACAAAACAGAAAGAGAACACTTCCTCTTGTGTCATGTCACTACTGGAAAGAAATTCCACTCTTGTGAAGTCAAATCATCCAAACAAAAGTTCCATAAAGCCTCAGGCCCACATCTGCCAGCTGCTCACATCTGATGAGAGGTATCCACAAGAGGGAGGCCACACTGCCCTCCTGCAATTCTGAGAAAAATGGAAGACAACTTGACACTGGCTGCTGAAGCCATGTTTACATTGCAATAAGGACAAGCTGTACTATGGTTTGAGAAGCAACAGCACAGCAGAAAAGGAAGAACCAGGCTGTATAAACCCATTAAGGGCTGCAGGTAAGGGCTTGATTCCTGTGCTCCCTTACCTTTGCTACATGGCCAGTTGATCTGGTCTGGTTAGAGTTAGCTTGGGAACGCCATGAAATCATAGAATGGCTAAGCTTGGCAGGGATCTTAGAGATCATCTGCTCTAACCTCTTTGCCATGGGCAGCAATGTCTCTTTTGGAAACTCACAAGTCTATGAGGCCAGATGCACTACACTCTGGACCACTGAGGGAGTTGGTGGATATAGTTGCCAAGCCACTCTCCATTATCTTTTCAGCAGTCCTGGCTAACCAGGGGGGTCCCAGTGGACTGGAGGCTGGCAGATGTGACACCAATCTTCAAGAAGGGGTGGAAAGAGGAAATGGCCTTAAGTGGCATCAGGGGAGGTTTAGATTTGATTTTAGGAAGAAGTTCTTTCTAGAGAGAGTGGTTGGGCAGTGGAACAGGCTGCCCAGGTTGGTGGTGGAGTCGCTGCCCCTGGAAGTGTTTAAAAACTGACTAACTAGAGCACTTGAGGGCATGGTCTACAGGTTAGGGAGATGTTGGGACAAAGGCTGGACTTGATGTTCCTGGAGGTCCATTCCAGTCGTGATGATTCTATGATTCTTCACTGCCCTGAGGATCTTAAACTCTACCATCTCACGGTCATTGCAGTCCAGGCTGCCCATGAGCTTCACATTCCCCACCAGCACCTCCCTGTTGGTGAGAACAAGGTCTAGCAAGGCACATCTCCTTGTTGCTTCTTCGTTGGTCCAACATCCTGCAGCATTTCCAACTGCAGCACAAAAAGTTCACATGGAAGAAGTGTAGGCCATTTTTAACAGCAAAATCCTTCCTTCATTAATCTCCTACTGTGTTAGCACAGACAGGATAACCGGACCTTCAATAATCCCATCTTTGTCCATCAGTGCAGAAGCAGCCATTTGCATTATCAAGTCAGGGTTTCACTCAAGCACACAGCAAATGACACCTCTTAGTCAGGAGAGTTTGTAGACCGCACCTGGACGCATGAGCTGATCACCACAGGGCAAAAGTTGGACAAAAAAGGGACTTATGCACTTAAATGATTGATGAGTATGGATATAATTGTCTCCTCCTTGATCTGAAACACCACATGGAGAGCGTTTTTCCCCTTCTCAGCCAGACTTGTCAACAGCTTCTCAGAGCTGCTAAGTCTACGACAAGCCTCTCAAAAATCACCTAGCAGTGACATTTTCTAGATGCCTCAACAAACATTTCATGTGCTTGACAACTTTGATGTTGGACATGGAAACAGATCAAAACTTGTGTTTGCTAATCAAATAGTTTTAATGTTGTTGCAGCCCTTGCAAGTCTACTGCTAAAACTTAGAGGTTAACAAAAAACCCCTAACTGCCCCCCTCTTCCCAATTACCAAGTCCTCTCTACCTTCAAAAGAAATCACATAATCAATGTTTCTCCCCTTATGTTTGGTGTATGACTGAAATGTGTGTGAAATACTTCTGATGGCAGGTAAGAGGTAAAACCATACAGTTTTCTTTTGACAGGGCTTTAGGAGGTGATTTTGGGAAAGCAGCTGTCTGTACTGAGAAAGAAGGCTCCCCACATCCTGATTCATTAACTTCTGGGTTCCCTCTGTCATGTTGTAGGTCTCTTATCCTAGACAAATTTGATCCATGGTCTTTTACACTTTAAGAACAGAACAGAAGCAGCTACTTCTCTCTGAACGTTCTCAGTTGTGTACCTGATTTGTAAGGCAGGGATCACACTTGTGGGGGACAAGTACTTCAACTGTACTGTAGAAAATGCCGAGCGCTGCAACTGAGGCTTTGGGAACCACTCCCACTAAGATATAAGCATCAGCAACGCTTAGAAGAGCACTCAAATGAGCTAAGTATACTTAAAAATGAAACAGCAGTCACAGGAGAGCTGTATTTAAAACTGCGTTCTGTTTTCTGGACCCTGAGCCACTTTCCACAAGATTTTGTGCTAAAGGATGCTATACACAGCCCAGCAGTGAAGGGGGACAGGTTTCTACACTGCTTCAGGAAAGCAGGAATGCTGCTTACATGTGCTTCCCTTCCTTTTAAAGCCCCTTCATGGTAGGCATGATAGGGCATGATCTGCTGGATTTAACAGCATGAGTTTGATTTAATCCCCTTCCTTACTGTATACGCTGCAAAGGAACGCATCACAGGGGTCTGACTACAGCACTGCCCACGACACCAAGAGAGACAGCAAGCACACTGTAGGTTTCAGTCAGACCCTGCATGCAGTAAATGTACCCAGAAGACAGTTAAAAAGCAATAGGAAAGTCAACCCCCGACGTTTTAAACTTACCCACAGACACTGACCTCTGAAGAGATTTACTGAAAGATTATAGTAACATTCACCACGGCTACAGCCATCTCCAGTGTCTTAGTCTGTGGGGTGTAGAACGCTTGGCCAGGGTTTCTGCTTTATAGGAGCAGCAAGTTTCAGGGACCCTATACAGAGAATTTAAATAACAACTGTCTGCACAATCTCAACCACCCATCACAAAGGGAAAACTAAACTATGTGTAGTTAAAACTTCAGTAACACAGCTAACAGAGGTAAAATGTATAAATAAAAGAAATAATAGGAAGGTATTTCACTGCTTTCACTTAAAAAAACAGCAGTGGGGTTTGGGTGTTCTATACCATCCACGCATGTCTACAACACTTCAATTCTTGCAAGTGCCCTATGGCAGCAGAGACAGAAACCAGAAGTAATAAAATAGATCAAACCAGTTTATCTATTTTGTCTTTCCTCTAAACCTACTTAGAGATACAAATCAAACAGCTAATGTCATCTGTAAAAGGTCAGGTTTGTGACACAGACATGTCACACCACTGACCTCAAAGCAGCTTGGAGTCACAGTATCACCAAGGTTGGAAGAGACCTCATAGATCATCAAGTCCAACCTGTTACCACAGAGCTCAAGGCTAGACCATGGCACCTTGTGATACTCCCCGGCACTGGCTGCTGCATGGACATGTGTTTGTTATGAGCGTTTTTAATGAATTCCTTCCCCCTGGTTACAGCTGTCTTCTACTCCACAAGGCTGGAGATGCTCACTGTGCTGGTAAGAGTCCTAAGTTAGGCAGAGGAACAGCAGGGCTAAGTTGCTAATCTTTTACCTCTGATGGACAATGGATTATCTAGAGGATTAAAGCACATCAGACGCAGAATTGGGTCCATCTGCTCTCTCAAACACAGTATTTGAGGTACTGAAGCAGGTCCAGAAAAGGGCAATGAAGCTGGTTAGATGTCTGGAAAACAGGCCCTATGGGAAGTGGCTGAGGGAACTGGGGTTATTTAGTCTAGAGAAGAGGAGGCTGAGAGGAGACTTTCTTGTTCTCTACAGCTGCTTTAAAGGAGGTTGTAGTGAGGTTGGTGCTGGTCTCTTCTCCCAAATTACTAATGATGGGATGAGAGGAAACGGGCTCAAGTTGCATCAGGGGAGGTTTAGATTTGATTTTAGGAAGAAGTTATTTCCAGGCTGCTCAGGGAGGTGTTTAAAAACTAATTAGATAGAGCACTTGAGGCCACGGTCTAGGGCTTAGGGAGATTTTGGGATGAGCACTGGACTTGATGGTTCTGGAGGTCCTTTCTAGCTATGATGATTCTATGACTTTAGCATTCAGAGGTCACTAAGGCTACTAAGTCACTGTGATACTTCCCCAAAGTGAGCACTCAGTTCTATTTCAACAGTCTAAAGCCAAGAGACGTAGATACATATAAACAAAGAAAATCCAGCTCTCTGCACTTGTGTTTTTATATATAAGCAAAATATTTACATAAGGCTGAAGTATCATGACAAAACTCAAGTTAATTGTTACCTGAAGACTCTCCACACCCCATCTCTGCCACTGTCTGCATCAAGAGCTGACTGCTAGAACAACTTAGTCCCATTTTTGGAAAAAACCTCACTGACCCTAACAAAGATCTTCCCTTCAATTAGCTCCCACAGGCCCTCTCCTCCTCCACCTATCTTCCTCTTAGGCCTAAAGGACAGATGTGGCAGTGGGACAGACTAAAGGCAGTGGGAACCATACCCATCAAAAGATCAATCCATTGAACCTCTCCAAGAATCAATGCAGCCATGCAGAGAGCAAGCAGAGACCACTGGGTCAGGAAACGCCAGACATGGTGCTCGGGCCACCTGAGCATGAGCCCAGGGCTGTGCAGATAAAAAATTTCCACTTGAACTTCGGGACATTTTGGTTCACAGCTATAGGAATGTACACGTACCAAGAGGCACCTGGAAATACTTCCCTCTCAATTGATGTACTTTTTGGTTCAAAGATTTGCTATTTGGCTACTTTTTGAGAAAGTGGTAGAGTTGGCACAGGGTGTGAAAGATCAACACAGAGAACATCTGCCATAGGAACTATGTGGCCCTGATGGCAGAAATTGTAAAATTGCTTATCTAATATTTTCAACAGGTTCTGGTGTCCTACACTTCTAATCAGTTAAAAAAAAAAGTACAGCAAGGCCCTTTGTAACACAGCTCAAGAGTTCACACTCTTAATCTGGAAGCTAAAATAAGAAGTCTTTGCAGTCTGCGTTAATTAGGACACATGCAACAGGCAGGCACAGCTGTAGCTCAAAGAAAGTTGAAGGACAAACACTGCAGTTTTCATTTGAACCAATGTCACTACAGTCAACAGAAGTGTCATTCACTGGGGGCTGTTCCTGATGACCTCCAGAGGTCTCTTCCAACCCATAATGATCTATGTATCTGTGTATCAAGCGAAGGCTGAATACTGAGAGTATTTAATTCCACTTAAATAAGAACTAAATTTAATGAAATATTAATACTGGGGAAAATAAAGCATGCATTCTCTTGGGCTAGTCAGTCATTTCTCCTGGAGGAAGCCTTCCTTGGCAGCGATCGTCTTTCCCATGCAGGTCAAGAGAGATTCTTTTCCCCCTCTACTCTGCACTAGTGAGACCACATCCGGAGTACTGTGTGCAGTTCTCAGTTCCTCAGTTCAAGAAAGCCACAGAGGGGCTTTGCTGGAGGGTGGAGCAACAAAGATGATAAAGGAGGTGAAGCACCTCCCTTACGAGGAGAGGCTGAGGGAGCTGGGTCTCCTTAGCTTGGAGAAGAGAAGACTGAGGGGTGACCTCATTAATGTCTATAAATATGTGAGGGGTGGGTGTCAGGAGGATGGAGCCAGGCTCTTCTCACTGTCATCTAGTGATAGGACAAGGGGCAATGGGTGCAAGCTCAAACATAGGAGGTTCCATATGCATGTGAGAAGGAACTTCTTCACAGTAAGAGTGACACAGCATTCGAACAGGCTGCCCAGGGGAGTTGTGGAGTCTCCTTCTCTGAAGACATTTAAAACCCACCTTGGATGTGTTCCTGTGTGACTTGGTCTAGGTGATTCTACTGTGGCAGGGGGATTGATCTTTCAAGGTCCTTTCTGATTCATAATGGTTCTGTGATTCTATGATTACTAGGCACTACAGAAAACATATGAGGCATTTCCACTTGAAACACTCCCCTCAGATATTTACAGACATTAATAAAAACACCTCCTAGTCTTCCCTTCTCAAGACTAAACAGCCTCAGTTCTCTCAACCTTTCCTCACAGGGGACACGTTCAAGCCCATTAATCATCCTTGTAGCTCTGCAGTAGGTTCTTGTCTTTCTTCAATTAGGGAGTCCAGAACTGGACACAAGGTGAGGTCTCACTGAAGCAGAGTACAGAGGGAGCAGAACTTCCTCAGATCTGCTGGACATAGTTTTCTCAATGCATCCCAGGATACCACTTGTCTTCTTGGCCATAAGGACTCCAAGGTCTTTCTCCATTGAGCTACTTTCCAGCAGGGTGACCCCCTAACCTGTACTGGTGCCTGGTGTTGTTACTCCCCAGATGCAGGACTCTACTCTTGTCCTTACAGAACTTCACAAGGTTCCCCTTCGGCCAGCTCTCGAGCCTGTCCAGATCTCACTGGATAGCAGTACAGCCTTCTGGTGCATCAGCCACTCCTTCCAGTTCTGTACCATCAGTGAACTTGCTCTATTCCCTCTTAGCTTTAAGTGTGTTATCAGGCCTGTCACACCTTGAGGCTTCTTGTTCGGTGCTGAATCCCCCCTTTGCTATGGAACCTAAGCTTTTCCAGTACTGGAACACCTGTGGTATGAAGAGATGAGGGGCCTTGAGCACAAGCCCTATGAGGAGAGGCTGAGGGAGCTGGGATTGTTTAGCCTTGAGAAGAGGAGGCTCAGGGGAGACCTTATTGCTGTCTACAACTACCTGAGGGGTGGTTGTGGCCAGGAGGAAGTTGCTCTCTTCTCTCAGGCAGCCAGCACCAGAACAAGAGGACACAGCCTCAAGCTGCGCCAGGGGAAATTTAGGCTTGAGGTGAGGAGAAAGTTCTTCACCGAGAGAGTCATTGGCCACTGGAATGGCCTGCCCAGGGAGGTGGTGGAGTCGCCAACTCTGGAGCTGTTCAAGGCAGGATTGGACGTGGCACTTGGTGCCATGGTCTAGCCTTGAGCTCTGTGGTGACAGGTTGGACTTGATGATCTATGAGGTCTCTTCCAACCTTGATAATACTGTGATACTGTGATACTGTGATCTTTGAAGCAGAACACAGAAGTCTTTTTCCTCCAGGCAGGACAAACTCCTTGCATGGGCAGCTCTGGACAGCCTCAGAGTGTCTCATGATGGTTCAGCTCAGTCCTTACACACCAGTACACCACTGTCATGCACATCTGCACTACTTCATTTAATGGTGCAAACCCTCAGGCAGACTAGCTCAGGCTCACACTTCACGTAGTGCATAGCAATGCTAGTTCTTGCATCTCCTGCACTCTGAGTAGGAACTGAGGAGAACACTAACTTTTTACAGATTAAAGTGCTCTTGCTTGTACCACACTGACCACAGAGCTGCAGAGGCTGTAAAAGGTCGGCAGCCATGCTTACCTGGTGCTACCAAATCTAGGAGCGGGACCACTTCAGTGTCTAGGAAAATTTATGATAACTTCATTCTGCTCTCTGTCAGACCTCCTGCATTTTAATTTAGTACAGTGTTTTTGTCTGCTTTTCTTCAGCAGATGCTGTGCTGCAGTGGTAAGCTTAATTCATGTCAAAGCAAGCATTATACACTCACCACGTCACAGTGGCTTGGATGAACAATGCAGACCAGACAGCTGGACCAGCCTAGTCCTGCTTCCAACTCTTGATTCCCCTCTTGCCCAGTTTTTCCACTGGCACTGTTCAGTGTTTCAGCTTCACAGGCAGTAGGTCTTCATAGAATCATTTAGGTTGGAAAAGACCTTTAAGACCGTTGAGTCCAACTGTTAACCCAACTGTCCCAACACACTACTAAATCGTGGTCCTAAGCTCCAGGTCTATATGGTTTTTAAACACATCCAGGGATGGCAATTCAATCTCCTCTCTGGGCAGCCTGTTCCAACGCCTGAGGACTCTTTTGATAAGGAAGTTTTTCCTAATGTCATAGAATCATAGAATCATAGAATCATTACGGATCGAAAGGGACCTCGAAAGATCCAGCCTAAACTTTAACTATTCAACTTGAGGCCATTTTCTCTTGTACTATCACTTGTTACTTGTGACAAGAGACATGACTGTCTCCTGTGGAAGTCTGGGCATCTAACAGAAATGCTTCTGAGGTTTGTTCAGGTGTACAAAAGCTGATCTAAGCTGTTATTCAAGGCAAAGCCCATGTTCTGCTCAGCAGCTTTTTTGAAGCGTTGTGTCAACCATTAGTGGACCAAGCACCTCGCAAAGCAGCAGAGCACTATTCTGCAACAGCCTCAGAGAAAGTGGCATAAAATATTTTCACAGCAACGTCAACAGAACAATAAAAATTGAATTAATGTAGAGAGTTCAGTACAGAGCTATGAGGATGATTGGGGGTCTGGAACAACTGCTTTATGAAGAGGGCTTGAGAAAATTTGGACTTTTTAGTTTGGATGAAGAAGGCTTTGAGAGGATTTAATCCCTGTCTGTAAATCCATGAGGGCTGGGTGCCAAGAAGAAAGGAATCCACTTTGGGTAATGGATGCAAGCCTGAATACAGGAAGTTTCACCTCAATCTGAGGAAAAACTTATTTACAATCAATGTTATGAACTATTTGAAAGGGTTGCCCAGAGAGGCTGTAGAGTTCCCTTCTCTGGACATGTTTCAGACCTGGCTGGATGTGGTTTTGTGTAGTTGATTCAGGTTTTTAGGTGGTTATGCTGTTCAGTAATTTGTGTCCTGCTTGAGCAGAATTGTTGGACCTGATGGCCTTTGAAGGGCCCTTCCAATACCAATAAACTGTATAAAAAATACTGCTGGATCAAAGCATTCAGATATTGGAAAGAAGAGAAGGAAGCAAGCAAGCAAACAAGCAATTTTACCCAAACCAGAATCTGTTATCTATTTGCTAATAATCAGAGAATTAATTTAATTAAGGTGTGCAGCCTTGGAGATCCACAAGGAACTAGTCCATGACCTGCTGAGCCACTTGGACACCCACAAGTCCATGGGACCAGATGGGATCCATCCTAGAGTGCTGAGAGAGCTGGCAGATGAACTGGCCGAGCCGCTCTCCATCATTTTCCACCAGCCCTGGCTCACCGGAGAGGTCCCAGGTGACTGGAAACTGGCCAACGTGATCCCCATCCACAAGAAGGGTCGGCTGGAGGATCCTGGGAACTACAGGCCTGTCAGCCTGACCTCAGTGCCAGGGAAACTGATGGAGCAGGTTATCTTGGGGGCAGTAACTGCGAACCTAAGGGATGGCCAAGGGCTCAGGTCCAGCCAACATGGGTTCAGGAAGGGCAGATCCTGCCTCTCCAACCTGCTCTCCTTCTATGATCAGGTGACCCGCTTGGTGGATGTGGGGAGGCCTGTGGATGTGGTCTATCTGGACTTCAGCAAGGCCTTTGACACTGTCCCCCACAGCAAACTGCTGGCTAAGCTGTCAGCCCACGGCTTGGACGGCAACACTCTGTGCTGGGTTAGGAACTGGCTGGAGGGCCGAGCCCAGAGAGTGGTGGTGAATGGTGCCACATCCAGCTGGCGGCCGGTCACTAGTGGTGTCCCTCAGGGATCAGTGCTGGGCCCCATCCTCTTTAACATTTTCATAGATGATCTGGATGAGGGCATTGAGTCAGTCATCAGCAAGTTTGCAGATGATACAAAGCTGGGGGCAGATGTGTCTGAGTTGGAGGGCAGAAGGGCTCTGCAGCGGGACCTTGACCGCCTGGACAGATGGGCAGAGTCCAACGGGATGGCGTTCAATAAGTCCAAGTGCCGGGTGCTGCACTTTGGCCACAACAATCCCATGCAGAGCTACAGGCTGGGGTCGGAGTGGCTGGAGAGCAGCCAAACAGAAAGGGACCTGGGGGTGCTGATTGATACCCGCCTGAACATGAGCCAGCAGTGTGCCCAGGTGGCCAAGAGGGCCAATGGCATCCTGGCCTGCATCAGGAATGGTGTGGCCAGCAGGAGCAGGGAGGTCATTCTGCCCCTGTACTCTGCACTGGTTAGGCCGCACCTTGAGTACTGTGTCCAGTTCTGGGCCCCTCAATTTAGGAAGGACATTGAGGTGCTTGAGCGTGTCCAGAGAAGGGCAACGAGGCTGGTGAGAGGCCTTGAGCACAAGCCCTATGAGGAGAGGCTGAGGGAGCTGGGATTGTTTAGCCTTGAGAAGAGGAGGCTCAGGGGAGACCTTATTGCTGTCTACAACTACCTGAGGGGTGGTTGTGGCCAGGAGGAGGTTGCTCTCTTCTCTCAGGCAGCCAGCACCAGAACAAGAGGACACAGCCTCAAGCTGCGCCAGGGGAAATTTAGGCTTGAGGTGAGGAGAAAATTCTTCACCGAGAGAGTCATTGGCCACTGGAATGGCCTGCCCAGGGAGGTGGTGGAGTCGCCAACTCTGGAGCTGTTCAAAGCAGGATTGGACGTGGCACTTGGTGCCATGGTCTAGCTTTGAGCTCTGTGGTGACAGGTTGGACTTGATGATCTATGAGGTCTCTTCCAACCTTGATAATACTGTGATACTGTGAGGAGATAAGCTGGTCCCAAAGGCATGGGGTCCTGGCTGATACCTGAACCCCAACACTACGGAAAGTCAGAGCATGAGATCATAGTCAGATACAAGAATTCGTACTGCAGCCTCCTTCCCTCAGCTGAAATATTTTTGGAGTTGCATCCCTATCTGTACACTTGATTTCACAAAACTTGGAGGAAGTCAGTCTCTCTGAAACTTATGCTCCTTTGTGATGTCTAGCTTAAGTTTGAGTGGCAGGATCAAAATTTGTTTGGGGTAAGGGCAGAGGGCTGGCAATCATAAAATCCTAACTTCCACAGGAAGTCAAACTAGAATTGCTAATATCACTCATTATGTGCTTCCACACTATGACATTCGCCTCTCTGCGGTCAAATGTCTGTAACTATGAAAATTTTCAAGACTCAGGCTCCCACGCCATTCACTATGAATGGGTCTCCCTTATGAAGCTTCGGAGCACAGAGGTTTTGAGATGTCATGTGAGCCACAGGATCCCAAAATTATTTCTTATTTTTAATCTGGGCCATGACTTGGGTAGCCTGCATATTGCCAGCTGACAAGAACACCAATCTCACAAACAGCAGGGACACACAGCCCGAGAGCTTCCAGAGGCTGCCACACTAGCACAAGTGACCATCTCAAACAACAGAGCACTCTGTACAAGCTCCTTGCGTTTAAGCAATGCGGGAGCACTGTCTCCTTTCAGCACAGAGAAGGTGCTTTTCCACTGAAAGTTTATAATTCTCTTTAACTGAACTTCAGGTTAGAAGTGTACCAAAAGGGCACAAGACTGTCAGTGTGGTTTTCTCCAGGTTACTGAGAACTCCTAGCTTTTGCATCATTTACTTGCAGAGTACTTGTGTTCCAAACAACCAAGACTAACCACAAAACAAAAAAAAAACCAAACCCCAAACAAACTGCAGATTTATAGGTAGCCAAGGCCTAACTGATCCACTTTTGTAACTGAAAAGAGGCCATTGTGTGGATGATTCATGGCAATGGTCTACAACAGCCAGAAGAGTGAACCTGTTTGCCTATGGTAGCTAGGGAGTTCAAAATCTGGGTTTTAGAACAAAAAGATCACAATTTTCAGTCCTTAGGCTAGGAAAACTAAAGCACAGAGACAGGGACATAAAGGGGAACAAGAAAAATTTCTACAGATACATCAGGGACAAAAGCAAGGCTGGGGAAGACGTAGGGCCTCTCTGGAAGGAAAATGGAAACTCGGTCACAAGGGATGAGGAGAAGGCTGAGGTACTCAATGACTTCTTTGCCTCAGTCTTCACTGGCCAGGGCTCTAGCTGCACCACTCAAGTTCCAGAAAGCAAAGGTAGGAAGAAGGATGATCTGCCGACTATAAGCAAAAATGAGGTTTGTGACCATCTAACAACCTGAATGTCCATGGGGCCTGATGAGATAGATCCATGGTCCTTAGAGAACGGGCAGATGATGTTGCCAAGCCACATTCCACTATGTTATGGCAGTCTAATGAAGTTCCTGGAAAGGGGGGAACATCACTCCTATCTTCAAAAGGGGCAAAAAAAGATTATCCTGGAAACTACAGCCAGTCAGTCTCAGCTCTGTGCCTGCTAAGATCATGGAGCAGTTCTTCCTTCAGGATGCTCCTGCTAAGGCATCCAGAAAATGAAGAGGCGATTGGTGCTAATCATCACCAAGGGCAAAGCATGCTTGATTAATCTAGTGGTCTTTTATAATGGATACCCAGGATACAGATGGCCTTCTGGGCTGCAAGCACATGTTGCTGGCTGATGTTAAGTGTTTCATCAAACATCAAGTCCTTCTCCTCCAGACTTGCTCTCAAGTGATTCCCTGCCAGGCCTGTATTTATGTTTGGGATTGCCCTAACCCAGCTGCAGGACCTTGCACTGGGCCTTGTTGAACTCCATGAGGTTGGTACAGGCCCACCTCTCAAGCCTGTCCAGGTCCCTCTGAATGGCCTCCCTTCCCTCCAGTGCATCAACTGCATCGCACAGCTTCATGTCATCCACAAGCTTGCTGACGTGACACTCAGTGTCAATGTCCATATTAATGACAAAGATGTTAAACAACAGTGGTCCCAGCACTGGCTCCGGAGGAATGCCAGTTGTAACTGGTCTCCACTGGGACACTGAGCCATTGACTCTATGGGTGCCACTATCCTGCCAGTGGTCCATCCGCCAAATCCATGTTTTTCCAGTTTAGTGACCATGATGTTGTGTGTGACTGTGTCAAATGCTTTACACAACTCCAGCTAGATGGCACCAGTTGTTTTTCCCCTTATCCACTGATGCGATGACTCACGGAATCACAGAATGTTAGAGGGACCTCTGAAGATTGAATCCAACCCCCCTGCCAGAGCAGGATCAAAACTAGGGCAGATCACCCAGAAATGCATCCAGACAAGGCTTGAAAGCCTCCAGAGGAAGAGACTCCACAACCTCCCTGGACAGCCTGTCCCAGGGCTATGTAACCCTCACAGTAAAAACGTTCTTTCTCATATTGAAGTGGAACATCCTGTGCTTGAGCCGGAATCCATTGCTCCTTGTCCTATCCTAGGGCACAAGTGAAAAGAGGTTGTCTCTGCCTTGCTAACATCCAGCCCTCATGTATTTATAGACAGTGATTAAATTCCCTCAGAGTCATCTTCTCTCCAGACTAAAAAGCCCCAGGTGTCTCACTCTTTCCTCCTAAGACAGGTGCTTCAGTTCCTACATCATCCTTGTAGCCCTCCGTGGGACTCTCTCAGTCAGATCTCTGTCCCTTTTGAACTGAGGAGCCCAGAATTGGAGGCAGCAGTCCAGGTGAGGTCTCACTAGGGCAGAGTGAATGTGTGGCCAGCAGGTTGGGTGAGGGGATCCTCCCTCTCTACTCTGCTCTCTTGAGAACCCATCTGGAGTACTGTGTACAATTCTGGAGCCCCCAACACAAGAAGGACATTGAACTGTTGGAGTGGTCCAGAGGAGGCCATGCAAGAGTTAGGGCTATTCAGCCTAGACAAGAGGAGACTGCAGGGAGACCTTATAGACCTTTCAGTATCTGAAGGAGGCCTCTAAGAAAGCTGAGGAAGTGCTTTTCACATGAGTTTGTGGTGACGAGGGGAAATGGCTTAAAACTAGAAGAGGGGAGATTTAGAATAGACACTAGAAGGAAATTCTTTACAGTGAGGGTGCTGAGGCCCTGAAACAGGTTGCCCAGGGAGGTTGTGGCTGCTCCATACCTGGAAGTGTTCAAGGTGAGGTTGGATGGGGCTCTGGGCATCCTGGTCTGGTGAGAAATGCCCTGCAAGGGTTGGGATTAGATGATCTCCGAGGTCCCTTCCAACCCAGACCATTCTATGATTCAATGATATTGTACAACAGTTCCCCCAGGGTGATGTCCTCAACTTGAGGATGCTCTGCAGTCAACACCAAAAGTGTGCTGACTCCTGCAGGATACTAACAATATAGTTATTCTGTACTACAAGGATTTGATGGTAAAACTGTACCTGAGTAGCATTTGCAGGCAAAGGAGAGTTTCAGACTAGTTTTAGTCACAGAAATGAAAACAAAGTATATAATCAAAATACAGTTTCTGTAAATCATGCAGAGTTTATTCATGTAAGCTGATGAGTAACTACAGTCAATGGCGTATCTGTGAAACTTGATTCATCTTTACGCATTTTACGTAAAAAACCTGCTGAAGACACAGATCAGTCTGGCTGAGATATGACAGCCAGGAGTACCTGAGCCGATCTCTGAGTCACGTGCTCAGAGGAAAGTGCCAAATTTGAGTATTAGGTTTGCACTGCAAATTAGTAGGTTTGTAGGTTTTCAGTTCTACACATAACCTGAGATCGGTGTAATTCTAGTCCTCATCTTCTGTACAGCATGTAACAGCTCTAAATTAATATTCCTGTACTGAAGTGTCAGAGCTCAGCCCAAAATGCTGTTATGAAGGTCATCACAGGCTAAAAGATGACCCAAGTAAGTGGAAATGTATTAGCAGTGGTTCTCTTAGACACAGACTCATTCACAGGCAGGTCTTAACCTGCTCAAGGTTTCAAACACAAAGATCAGACTCCAAACAAATAAAAAAGGGTTCTCGTATGCAAGTCTGAAATGTACAAGTACAGTACTTGAACATCACTCAGATACTGGATTTAACAAAGAGCGCGGTACTGTGAGGTATGAAGGAAAGTCAGGAGTAACAGTCAGAAGAACAGAATAATCAGCAAGTTTCTTCAGAAACTGATAGAGCAGTTGAGTCAGAATAGCATTTAATATAGAAGACCCCTTTGAATAAGGCTGTCCTCCACAAATGCAGATGCACAGCAAAAGTCACATTTCCATGCTGAAACATGCATACAGTACCTCTTAATTCTCTAGTATGTCAATCAGGAGCAAAGTGAAAAAAGGGAGACAAAGGAATAAAATTAGGATAAGCACAACACAGAGCACTCACACAATTCAGTAAGAGTTGCTCATAATAACAACATTCCTTTTAAGGAAAATATTCAAGTTTATTTATCAAACACAGTATCTTGGTAAAAAAGACCACAAACACCAGAAAAAGGAAACATGATAAAGACAATTATAATACAGAGGGAGAAGCCGCCTCATGGCAAATCTGACATCATGAATCATCACCAAAACACAAAGGAAGAATTGTTCACTGACAGACAGCTCCCACTCCCACAGATGTCAGTGACAGAAACAGCTGATGAGCAGTTTCACTACATGAGCAAACACACCAGGGCTGGGGAAGCTGAAGGCTTTGGTACATCCCTCCTTCTGTCACTGAATGGAGGCTGATCAGAATATGATGCCTGATAAAAACTGCTTCCAGAAGTATCTGCTTCTTCACTTCCTATAGAGCACTGAAATGTCTCCAAGCTCTTCTTCCCCCTATTTTATTCTCTCCATTTCTAAGTCCATTTGCATTGTACTGTTTCAGGTGCTGTCCTAGACATTTCTCTCTTTTGACCAGAGCAGAGGAAGCAGAGCTGATCCCTGCAAAGCTGGGCCATACACTGGAGCTAACTGTGAAAAAACAAACTCTTTGGATGACCTTCCAGTGGGCTCTTAGACACCAAGGCAGTTACCTCTTCTGCAACACCTTTGCATTCTCCTGTGCCTTCAGAACAAATCACTGCACCGGAGGTGTTTCTCTAAGCTTGGAAAATCTCTATTGAGTTGTTGCAAAACATCTATGAAGAAAAAAAACCCAACTTCTCTGTTGTTGAGCCTTTTTTTCCATCCAGAGTGTTTTTAGCATATCGACTTCCTATACGTTTAAGCAATAAATCCATTTCCTTTCTTTCTTCTGGAAGTGCTAGTCAGATGTTTTAAGCATCCCTTTGGTGAAAGGGTACAGCCTAGTGGCAGGAAATGAAAGATGGGTCTGCTCCACTTCTTTCTTTGTGCGGCAAGGCAAGGACTTACCACACCAGTTACAACTGAAAGCTACTTTTGAACTGATTGTGTAAAGTGGCTGTGTTGACAGAAAATATCAAAAGGGATATAGCACAGTGAATGCCATTTTTTACTCTTTAGGGCAACTGTATTGCTATGTGGTGGTCGGAGGCCGCCTTGGACTCAGTGACCATGAAATGATAGCATTCTGAATTCTGGGCCAAGCAAGGAGGGGAGGCAGTAAGACCACTACCATGGACTTCCGAAGGGCAGACTTCAACCTGTTTAGAACACTGGTTAACAAAGTGCCTTGGAGTACAGTCCTAGAGGGAAAAGGGGTCCAGGAAGGCTGGACTTTCTTCAAAAATGAACTCTGGAAGGCTCAGGAGTAGGCTGTCCCCATGTGTTGTAAGACAAACCGGTGGGGTAAACGATCGGCCTGGCTGAACAAGGAGCATCTGCTGGAGCTCAGGAGAAAGAAGAGGGCCTACCACCTTTGGAAAAAGGGCTTGGCTACTCAAGAGGAGTACAGAGATTTAGTTAGGTCATGTAGAAAGAACATTAGGGAGGCAAAAGCTCAGCTAGAACTCAGCCTGGCCACTGCTGCAAGAGACAATAAAAAGAGTTTTTACAAATANCCCGCCTAGTGGATGAGGGAAAAGCGGTGGATGTTGTCTACCTGGACTTCAGTCAGGCATTTGACACCGTTTCCCAGAGCATTCTGCTGGAGAAGCTGGCGGCTCATGGCACAGACAGAAGGACTCTTCACTGGGTTAGAAACAGGCTGGATGGCCAAGCCCAGAGGGTGATGGTGAACGGCGTAAAATCCAGTTGGCGGCCACAAGCAGTGCCCCTCAGGGCTCAGTTTTGGGACCGGTCTTGTTTAATATCTTTATCAATGATCTGGATGAGGGGATCGAGTGCACCCTCACTAAATTTGTGGATGACACAAAATTGAGCGCGAGTGTCGATCTGCTGGAGGGTAGGGAGGCTCTGCAGCGGGATCTGGACAGCCTGGAGCGATGGGCTGAGCTCAACTGTATGAGGTTTAACAAGGCCAAGTGCCGGGTCATGCACTTTGGTCACAACAACCCCCAGCAACACTACAGGCTTGGAGAAGAGTGGCTGGAGAGCTGCCTGGTGGAGAAGGACCTGGGGGTGTTGATTGACAGCCAGCTGAACATGAGCCAGCAGTGTGCTCAGGTGGTCAAGAAGGCAAATGGCATCCTGGCCTGTGTCAGAAACGGCGTGACCAGTAGGAGCAGGAAGGTGATTGTGTCCCTATACTCGGCCCTTGTGAGACCGCACCTCGAGTACTGTGTCCAGCTTTTGGTCACACAGAAGGACATTGAGGTGCTGGAACGAGTTCAAAGACGGGCAACCAAGCTGGTGAGGGGTCTGGAAGACATGCCCTATGAGGAGAGGCTGAGGGAGCTGGGGTTGTTTAGTCTGGAGAAGACTGAGAGGGGACCTTATTGGCCTCTAGAACTACCTTAAAGGAGGTTGTAGCGAGGCTGGTGTTGGTCTCTTCTCTCCAATTAGTGAAGATAGGACGAGGGGAAACGGCCTCAAGTTGCGTCAGGGAAGGTTTAGACTGGATGTTAGAAAGAAATTCTTTACTTGAGAGGGTGATTAGATACTGGAATGGATTGCCCAGGGAGGTGGTGGTGTCACCAACCCTGGAGGTGTTTAAGGATATGGCGCTTGGGGATATGGTCTAGCGGTTAGGCACTAGGAGAAAGGGCTGGACTAGATGACCCTGGAGGTCCTTTCCAGCCATGAAGATTCTATGATTCTAATACATATGGCATAAGCAATGGAACAGAAGGAAAAAGATGACTTGTAAGGAGTAAATGCTTTTCTTAGAAAGACCAATACAGCTGGAAAAATCATTCAGGTTTTGTACTTGGAATCGCTTTCTCACTCAGGACATTTTATGCTATGCCCAACAAAGGAATATAAAACCTGGCTTAAAACCCGACTTCTGCTATATGAGCTGATCTAATGAAAGAAACTACTTCTCCTGCTGCAATCCTTTGTTATGAGAAAGGCCAGTGAAGGCTTCTGTGCCACTGGATCTAAGCCCTGTATGAAAAAGGGAACTGGAAGAGCAAGAGAGGGGAAGTAACAGTTTCACAGACCTTTTCATAGAATCATTAGGGATCGACAGATCATCTAGTCCAATCCGCCTGCAACAGCAGCATCACCTAGAACTATTCACACAGGAACACATCCAGGCGGGTCTTAAACATCTCCAGTGAATGAAACTCCACAACCCCCCTGGGCAGCCTGTTCCAGTGCTCTGTCACCCTCACTGTGAAAAAGTTCCTTCTCAGATTTATGTGGAGCCTCCTATGTTTCAGCTTACAACCATTGCCCCTCGTCCCATCACTACATGACATTAAGGGGAGCCTGGCTCCATCCTCCTGACACCTACCCCTCACACATTTATAAACAGACAATAATGAGGTCACCCCTCAGTCTCCTCTTTTCCAAGCTGAAGAGACCCAGCTCCCTCAGCCTCTCCTCATAAGGGAGGTACTCCACTTCCTTCATCATCTTCGTTGCTCTACGCTGGACTCCCTCCAGAAGCTCCACATCCCTCTTGAACTGAGGGGCCCAGAACTGGACACAATGCTNCCCTGGGGCACTCCACTAGATACAGGCCTCCAACTAGACTCTGTCCCATTGACCACCACTCTCTGGACCACTACTATCCTGCAGCCAGTTTACTATCCCCCCTCACTACCCCATCATCTAGGCCACACTGCCTCAATTTGGCTGTGAGGATGCTGTGAGAGACTGTGTCAAAAGCCTTACTTAAGTCAAGATAGATGACATCCATGGCTCTGCCATCATCTATCCACCTGGTTACGCCCTCATAAAAGGCTATCAGGTTGGTCAAGCATGACTTCCCCTTTGTGAAGCCATGCTGACTGTCCCTAATGACCCTCCTGTCCTTGATGTGCCTGGAAACAGCCTCTAGAACAAATTGTTCCATCACCTTTCCTGGGATGGAGGTGAGGCTGACCGGTCTACAGTTACCTGGGTCTTCCTTCTTTCCCTTTTTGAAGATTGGGGTAACATTCACTATCGTCCAGTCTCTAGGCACCTCTCCTGATGCCCATGACTTAGCAAAGATGATTGTTGCAGTTTGAGAACTGCCCGAATTTTCAGAGGTGCTTTCATGAGGAAGAAAAGTTGTGTTGTTTCCTGGGGGACCTGTCCCCAGTTGCACATGTCCCGGGACCCTTCCCCGGAAGGGTCTGTCCTGGGGACTGCCCCGGAAAAGGCTGGCTAGGAGCCTATAAAAACCGCAGCAGGGTCTTTGTTCGCCCTTTTGGGGGGCTGTGGCCCTGAAGGTAGTACCCCCCCACCGCCCCGGGAACAGGCGGTGCGGGGGGTGGGAACCACAGCTCCGAAAGGGTCGGGACCGTGGCTCCCGAAGCAGCCACGACCCCTGGCCTGACCCCACCGCTGGTGGAGACCTGCTGCCGCGAGGTCTGGAAGTGACCCCGGCCGTAACTTGCTGCGGGTGCGTGGCCCTGAAGTGGTCCCGCCTCACTGCAGCTTCGCCGCCGCCGTACCGCGGCCCCGGACCAGAGAAAGCTGCGGATGCTGTCGTGCCCCGGACCCGAAGCGGCGCCCCGGACCCAAAGCGGCTCCCCCGCCGTGGCAGCACAGTGCCACTGCTGCTCGCCACCGCACCACGCTTGGACTGGAGAAGCAAGACTGGTGCAGATTTGCCATTGTGACCCCTCCACCACGGACAGCCTTCAGCATCGGTGAGCTGGGCTACTCCTCTTCCCCCTGGAGCTGAGACAGGAGAGGGAGAGGAGAGATGTCTGGAAGACCATCTCGGCCACATGTGGAGTGTGGGGGGTGCGGCCCTGCTGACGCCATGCGGTCGGTCTCCATGTTGGACCCCGCACGCAGCTGCGGCCCTGTGACTGGGCCGCCGCCATTTTGGAAAGAGTGATCAGCGGGAGGAGAGGCTCTTTTTCTGCCGCTGAGAAAAGACTGGCAGTGCTTAAGTCTGGGGGAGAGCTCCTTTGTGCTTGGCTGAAGAAAGCAGGAGAACTTGAGAATCCTCAAACCTTGGATGTGAAGGACAGAGACTGGGTTCTTTGAAATGCATGTCTGCTGCACCGAGGGATGCAGGTGTGGGCGCTGAGTAGTCAGTCCATCCCGAAAGCGTTGAGCTGGAGAAGCCATGCTGAAATGCATGCGGCTGCACCGAGGGATGCAGGTGTGGGCGCTGAGAAACTCAGGCCATCCCAGACTGACATGCTCTCTTTCCCAGAGAGTTCTCTAAACTAGAAGAAGATCCAAGGCCCAAACTATAGTGATCTCCCACTATATTTTTCTCAGGTTGTGCGATGGCATTTATGACACAGTTTCTAGTTTGTGTGCACCGACTTGCGTAACCTTTTTTCCCATTCTGTATATAGTTATAGTGTTAATAAACCTTTCTGCAGTTTCCCTAAGCCATCCATTGTCTGACAGATTTTA
>VXBP01008289.1:10267-28158 GCA_013400115.1 Rhinopomastus cyanomelas | reverse complement strand
GGAACATAGCAGGATCCACATCAACCTGAGAAGGAACTTCTTCACGGTGAGGGTGACAGAGCACTGGAACAGGCTGCCCAGGGGGGCTGTGGAGTCTCCCTCGCTGGAGATATTCAAGACCCGACTGGACAGGTTCCTGTGTGACTTGGTCTAGGTGATCCTGCTGTTGCTGGTGGATTGGACTAGATGATCTTTCAAGGTCCCTTCCAGTCCATAATGATTCTATGATTCTATGACTTCATTCATTTTGGAATGCTCTTTTCTTGTGCTTCAGAAAAGTAGGCTTTGAATGTTGACCAGCTATCCTGAGCTCCCTTACCTGCCAGTACCCTGTCCCATGGGATTTCCCCTAGTAATTGCTTGAAAAGGCCCAGGTTGGCCCTCCTCAAGTTCAGGGTTGTGATTCTGCTAGGTCTTCTGTTCCTATCACACGAGACCCTGAACTCTACCATCCCATGGTCACTGCAACCAAGGCTGCCCTCAGCCTTCACAACTTCAGCCAGACCCTCCTTGTTGGTGACTACAAGATCCAGCAGTGCTCCTCTCCTAGTGGGGTCCTCCACCATTTGCATCAGGAAACTGTCACCTATGCACTGGAGGAACCTCCCGGACTGCGGGTGGCTGGCTCAGTGGGTCTTCCAGCAAATATCAGGGTAGTTAAAATCCCCACAAGAACCAGGGCCTGTAGCTGTGAGGCTGCTGTCAGCTGCCTGCAGAAGACCTCATTAGCTTCCTTTTGCTAGCTTGGGACTTAGCAAGCAGGGAACCACATGATGAAAGGGATGATGGGAACCTATGCAATGCTATCACACCAAGTCACTTGGCTTATGTAGTAAGATCACAAAAACTTCTCATAAACCTGCAGTTCCATGAACTAGGCTGAAAGAACAAACTCATATGCCCTAATGGGAGAACCACCAGACAATGATGGCTATGCACTTTTACTGTACTGATGAGGTTTTAGTGAAAAGTTCACAGCATCAAATGAATTACATGAGATGAAAGCTGTGGGGTAGTGGCTGTTTTATGATGTTTTTTTAGATTATTATTAAAGGTTCAGGAGAAAGGATCAGCAAGATAACATATAAGAACAAATCTCGTCCTGCTGTTGCTCAGGAAAGCAGCACTGTAACAGGCAATCAAAGGAGTCAGAAATAAGAATTAAGCTACTTCTTAGCCTTTAGCCTTAAAACTGCAAGTTACTTGTGCTTGCCAGTATGTAGATCACACATAAATGGCAGACACAGGGTCTGAAGATGACAAGGATGTCATTCACCCAGACCATCAAGGGGAGTTGAATGCCTGAATCTGAAGACTTGCCAGTTCTGAACTGTGAGAAATTGACAGAATTGCTATGAAGAAGAAAAAAGCTATGGACGCGGAGTGGAAACGTATTCATATTGTCCATAGAAGCATTTGAACTTGCCTTAAAAGTGTAACACCGCATCGTAATAATAATTATCTGACTTCAACCCCACCCCCAACCCAAAACCTGCAAACAAACTTACAACAAAGTATCTGTAGCCTACTGGTAAGAGAAAAAAAGCAGCACTCATCATCATCTAGTGAGTCTTGTCCCAATCTCTTAGAACAAGCAGCTATAACAAAGTAATAGTAACATGAAAGCTCTGTACCTGCATCTTCCTCTTGACAGTCTCAAAGGGCAAAGAAAGTGTCTGTGCCACACCAGCTGCCACACAGCCATTTATGAAGTTCTGAAGAGGAGTGAAATGAATGACGGGTTCTCGCCAGATCTTGTCCAGGTTGATGTAAACAAAGAATGAACCAGCAGAAAATGGGACAGCACCTAGAAAGCAAACCAGGCAGATCAGTATCAACATTATGAAAACAGAAGGTCCATTACACCTAGAAAGGTGAGATGAGCTGCTGCCAGTTTACACCTCACATTGCCCAAACTCAGTCAGTATTTTGCAGAACTTTACTTTTAGTCTCTGGTTTACAACCAAACACTCATGTTGTAGAATCAAGATGTGCTGATGAGGGGCATATACTTACTTATTAAACTGTGCATGAATTGTTCACTGCTTTTGTCTCGTGACGGGTCAGCTTCTTCTCTGGGTTCTCTCTTTTGTGACAGGCTCCTTCTCTAGTCCAACCTAACCCCAGCAGCTGCACAGGTCAATATAACTGTCTCTTCAGTCAAGCCGATGAGGGATACTTCTGGCCTTGTTTCACTGTTTCATGCTCTCATCCATTTTATAGTGGGTTTATACTTTTTTAAAAATACATTGTATTATGAAAAAGTGGACTCATGGCATTTATTAAAGCTATGGATAACAAGGAATTAATTAGAAAGTAATTTAATGTAAAGAGAGAATACCACTAATCTTTACATCAGTTGGACATTACTGCTTATACTGGTTTCACTGGGCAGTTATCTATGGAGAGGCTCTCAAACCTAGACAGAAATTAGGAACACTGGGTATTTTTTAAATAGTTAAAATGGTGGAAACATTGCCTCTAAGCACAACTAGATCATATTCTGTTGAACACATAACCATATATAAAATGCTACATGTTCAGTCTCAGTTTGAAGCAGTAAGGCTGCAGCAGAGGTAATCACAGAATGGTTTGAGTTGGAAAGGACCTCAGAGATGACCCAGTCCCAACTCCCTGCCATGGGCAGTGACACCTCTCACCATAACAAGCTGTCCAGAGTCCCATCCAGCATGGCCTCTAACACCTCCAGGGATGATGCAGCAGCCACAACCTCCCTGGGTAACCTGTTACAGTGCCTCAGCACCCTCACAGGGGGGAGTTTTTGCCTCCTATCTAATCTCAATTTCCCCTCTTTGAGCCTCAACCCACCTCTTCCTTGCCCTAGCACCAGAGTGCCTCAGAAAAAGCCCCTTTTCATCTGTTTCTTGGAGCCCCTGCTGCTATGAGGACCCCTGGGAACCTTTTCTTTTCCAGGCTGGACAGCCCCAACTCAGCCTGTCTCCAGAGCAACCAACCCTCTGATCACCCTTATGGTCTCCTCTAGCCTTGCTCCAACAGTTCCAGGTCCTTCTTGTACTGGGAACTCCAGTCCTCCCAGTGAGCAGTCACAAGAACAGAGCAGAGTTGAACAGCTTAAAGGGAACCCCATAATTTCCAAGCCATCATGACCCTGCTTTGTAAATCTCTGTATCTTCTACAGAAGAACATTACTGTCTGGTTTTGAAATCAGCTGGGCAAACACACACACCGTGTTCTATAATTGTATAAACAGTGTGCAATGAGTCATTTTCCCATGACTGTTTTACCTAATACAGCTGGTGAAACACCACGGTAGAGTGCAAGGAGTCCTTCTTGGTGATAGATTTTGTAAAAAGCATGAAGAATTCCTTCATAAGATGGTTCCAGTCGGTTCTGCACAATAAGTCGTGTTTTAATTACATCAGTGGGGTAAGTCATGATGGTTGCAACCATGCCAGCCAGACTTCCTGCCATGACGGCTTTCCAGTGGGAAATACGACCCAATTCATCCATGAAAAGTATAACAAGCCTACAAAGTAAACACATAAAAGAATCATAGAATCATTAGGGATTGGAAGGGACCTTGAAAGAGCATCTAGTCCAATCCCCCTGCCACAGCAGGATCACCCAGANCAGTCCTCCAGGTGGGGCCTCACCAGAGCGGAGAAGAGGGCAAGAATTCCCTGCCTCGACCTGCTGGCCACACTTCTCCTGATGCAGCCCAGGATCTGGTTTGACTTCTGGGCCGCAAGTGCACACTGCCACCTCATGTTGAGCTTTTTGTCCACAAGCACCCCCAAGTCCTTCTCCCTAGGGCTACTCTGCAGCCAGTCACTGCCCAGCCTGTATTTGTGCTTAGGATTGTCTCAACCCAGATGCAGGACCTTACACTTGGTCTTGTTGAACCCCATCAGGTTGGCTTGTGCCCACCTCTCCAGCCTGTCCAGGTCCCTCTGGATGGCATCCCTTCCCTCCAGCGTGTCTGCTGCACCACACAGCTTGGTGCCATCAGCAAACTTGCTGAGGGTGCACTCAATGCCTCTGTCCATGTCACCAACAAAGATGTTGAACAAGACTGGTCCCAGGACTGAGTTGCTATTAACACAGCATGAACAAAGCACATGAAAAATTAAGGCAGGTTATTCCTGCTGTAACAGTTCTGCCCACAAGCTCCTTGGGCAGCGGGAGCTGTAATTTTAACGCGTATCTCATACATAACACCATAAAATTGCCAGAACCTCTGTGAAACAGCACATGCGAATTAGCAAACAAGAGCCAAGACCAAAACCACATGTCTAAGAGCCCAAAGTGACATGGGGTAAATGCACAATGCACCTAGATAACTGCACATGCAATCTCCTTTGATTTTAGTGTTACTGACCTCAAATACCTCCAGTACCTTAAAGGGCTTTTTAAGAGGCTGCTTGTGTAGCTCTGCCTGCATCACAGCTCCCAGCACAGACTAAGCTCACACAGAGTTGCTGCTCAGAAGCCCTGCACTCCAAATCAACAATCAGATGTTGCCAAAGATATGGAGCTGTTCAAACCATTCACTTGTTCGTTTTGCAAGAGGCTTTAAAAGTAATTTTTGAACACAAGAGTCCTCATTTATACTTCCTCCATAATTCCAGGATGAAAATTACCACAACTTATACACATCTGCAAGAAATTCTCTCCATAGCTACAGAGCCCAGTAAGAGTTGTCACCCGTAAAAAGAACTAACGCAGGTAATATCATCACAGGACTTCTCAGAACAACTGAATCTTCCTCTGCTTCTTACACTGGGTCAGCAAGAGCCACAGGGATACTTCTACAGAGAAGACTTAGGCCAAGGCATTACAATGAACTATCACAAACAAGAGCCAGCAGCCTGCCCACCCAGGTGGCCAAGGCCAGCAGCATCCTGGCCTGGATCACAAACAGGGTAACCAGCAGGAGTAGGGAGGTGCTCCTGTACTCTGCACTTGTGAGACTGAACCTTGAGTACTGGGGCCAGTTTTGGGTACCACAGTATCAGAAAGACACTGAGGGGCTGGAGCAGGGTCAGAGAAGGGCAATGAGGCTAGGGAGTGGGTTGGAGAACAGATCCTGTGAAGAGTAGCTGAGGGAACTGGGGTTATTTAGTCTAGAGAAGAGGAGGCTATGAAGAGACCTTCTTGTTCTCTACAGATACCTACAAGAAGGTTGTAGTGAGGCTGGTGCTGGTGTCTTCTTCCAAATTACTAGTGATAGGATGAGGGGAAACAGCCTCAAGTGATGTCAGGGGAGGTTCAGATTTGATCTTAAGAAGAAGTTCTTCCTGAGGGAGTGGTTGGACAGTGGAACAGGCTGCCCAGGGAGGCGGTGAGTCACCATCTCTTGGAGGTGTTTAAAAAATGAGTAGCTAGAGCACTTGAGACCATGGTCTAGACATTAGTGAGATGCTGGGCTGAAGGTTGGACTTTATGATCCTGGAGGTCCTTTCCAGCCCTGATGACTCTATGATTCAATGTCTGAATTTGACATTTTGAGATGGAAGCACAGAGTCTTACAGGTTAATCTACAACTTGTGCATTTATGATGGTCAGAAGAACTTCTCCAGGTACATAGGGCACTCTTACACCAGGGAGAAGTGTCATGCAGGCAGCAAGAGGCAAGTGAAAAGACTCAAGAGGAGAAACCTTAGCTGGAGGTAGAGAAACATATTATTCTACTTTGGAAGCATTAAACTGCCTAAACAGCAGATTTACATTTAAACTACAGGGTGTTACCATGTCCAGAACAACATAACATGCAAAGATTTACAAATTGGTGCTTGCTTAGCTGAAGTTTTTTCACACAAGTGTGTGTCTTCTCCTGCCTGAGAGCTTCCTGCACTTACTTGTCTCGTGCCCTGGAGACAGCTTAGAGCAGAAAGCTGAGCCAAGCACAAGTGAAAGGGCATACACTTCTTTTCCTCTGTGTCTTGTGCAGTTCCTAAAGTGACACAGCCTGATTTTCCTGTGTGTAAATGTGTGGTGAGGGTGACGGAACAAGTCCAGGCACCACCCATATAGTATTTAAAACCATCCCGGAAAGAGAGAGTCTTTGCATTGTAACCACAGATCGAGCCAGATAAACCCCCCTTCCCAGGCAGCTCCCCAACACTGCCACGGCAGGGGCTGTGGCCTGTGCTCAGCCTCAGTCCTTCTGCAGCTGGCACTGTTATTTACTTAGCTTATCCAGACACATTTATCTGTTGTGTTTCTCTCCTTCATTCTCTAGGAATGAAGGAAATACATTATTTCATTATTTGAGGATTCTGTATGTATCAGAAAACATGTACAGTCACCTTTTATTTGATTTCCTGGCAACCTCCTTCCATTGGTAATCAAAAAAAACACCCCACCCTGTGCAGTCTAGAGATAAACTACAGCCACTCTGAACAAACAGTGAAGTTTGTTATTTTGTTCCAAATCAACTGGTTTGTACTAGTGCAATGCATTTCTGGGAACTTTACTGATTTGCTTTTAAATCAATGTTTCTGCCTTCCTACTGCTGTTATTCTTCGTCTAACCACAAGCAGAAGGACACAATAAAGCTGCCCATTTCCAGGGTTGCTCGTCTCTCAGTCCTGAGAGGTGCTGTCAGGGCTGAGAGAACGCCTCTTACCCAGCCACGTGGAGTGACAAACACCAACAGGCCAGTCGGGCTAGAGCCACAGCAAGCAGGATTGGCCATCTGGGCTGATACCATGCTTCTCCCCCTCCAGCAGGGCCCATGAACTGAAATAACCCATCACCCAGCTGGGTAGAAATGTCAAGTGCACACAGCTGACCTTTATTAAAAAAAACAACTCAACCTTCAAAGTAGCAAAGCTCCCTAGTGCAAGCAAACAGGTGCTTCCTTCCAATAGCAGCCATCACTGTCCTTGCCCATGGGAACCTTACAGTCCTTTCCAACCCAAACTGCTCTCTGACTCTGTGAAAAGGGAATCCCAAAACACAGCACCACTAAGGGCTGGGCCTGCCAAGCTCCTGCCAGGGTTTGCCTTCATTTAATGGCTGTGTGTTACTGAAAACAAGGTCTAGGACAAATCATGTAACATACTGACTTCAAACCCCATCAAATCTACATAACTGCTCCTGGGTGAAAGATTTGAATGATGACTTTGTTGTTATTGTCTGCATATTTATATACAGGCAATATAAACACTTGGAAGTGTAGAAGAGGCTACAAAGAGCAGACGTGGTAGTCGTGTTTGCCAGCAGCTCCGTGACTTCGTTTCTGAAGGAATGTGGCCAAACAGAAAAGACTTAAGAGGCAACCCCTCACCATCTTAAAAACCTGTGACTTTTTAAGCAGCTGCTGGGATATCACACGGATCTAGCAGCTGCCCCGCGCTTAATAAACTGAATAAATGAAGCCATTACAGTGCCGCTACGGGCTAAGCTCCGCAGTCCCATCCCTTCTCTCCCTTAACGCCACGCACCCTTTTCCCCCGGGGCCGCTGCGCGTCGCTTACCGGCGGGAGGCGGCGATCTGCAGGGCGCTGTAGGGGTACAGGCGGAGGCAGGCGGTGAGATTCCCCTTCCAGAGCGCCCGCAGCCCCTCGCTGCGGCACAGGCGGAGAGCGGCGCGGCGCAGCCCCCGTCGACAGTGCCAGGTGCCCACCTGCGCCAGCACCGTCACTAGCTCCAGCGGCGCCGTCAGGCTGAGGCTCAGAGCGCCCGCCAGGCCCGCGCAGCCTAGCCGTTGCAACGCCGTCACTCGCCCGTCCCGAGGCCAGGTGGCCATGGCGGGGCGAGGCTGTGCGGCCTGGCCCGGCCCAGACCGACTCGGCGGCGCTGCCAGAGGGTACGTGGCAAACGTGGGGACGGCCGGCACGGTCAGCCAGGCTCGCAGGGAGCGCTGCTCCGCCCCATTGCGCGGGCTGGGGGCGGTGGCCGCAGAACAGGGACTAGCGGCGGGGCTTCCCGGCAGCTCTTCCGGGAATGGTTCTGCTGCTCCACAGCGCCCTCTGCTGGCGCCCCTGGCTTCGGCACGGGCAGCGGCGGCGCCCGCGGCTCCCGCCGATGCTAGAATCCATCCGGTACCACGCCGTGGGGTTTCCGTCCGTGCGAGCGGTGAAATCAGCAACCACCGAGCCGCGGGTGAAAGGCCAGCAGTGAGTCCGTTCCCATAATCTGTGGAATGAGGGCTCTTGGGAGTAGCTCCTGGGCGGCTGCACGGATGGCAGAGCTTGGCCCTGGCCAGAGAACAATAAAGCTGCTGTTCTCACCTGTGTATCAGGGCCCTTTGCAGGTGCTGTTCTCCGCTGTGTTGGATCTGCCCCACGGCTGGGCAGGAAACTCAATACCTTGAGTGCCAGTGAAGAGGGGGGGTTTAGGTGAGTTCTGGTTGTGCATTGTTGTGACTGTGTTCTCCCAAAACTGCTGTCTGAAACAGCTGAAAGGAGCTGGGTGTGTTCCATCCCTACACCACCCTGTGTTACCAGAGGCTTTACCAGCTGTAGCCAGCTGGTCCCATGGAGAGGTCACAGCAGGTATCACAAAGAAGAAGGGATCATGTTTTTCCTACATACTGACATGCAGCACAGCTGCTCTGTGCAGGTGGGAACACACTGCAGCAGTCAGTGTCCCACAGCTGTCAGTGTACCACAGCATGGCAAACAGTGCTATGTGTACAGCCACGGTGGGACAGGTTCCATGGCCTGGAGCAGGGCAGCAGGAGTTTTCAGACAGCTCAGTGGCTGCCAGGGGTGTGTGAACAGCTGTTCTGAGCATGAAGGTGGAGGGCCTCCTGAGGTGGGGGGTCAGGCTGTCCCCAAACAGAGGAGGGGATCTTGCTGTTTGTTCATCCCCATTTGGGCTGAAGGTCCAAGCTATTGCCTGGGCCAGGAGAGAACTTTAGTCTCTGGGCATGTTTCTCATGCCGCAGCACTTGACTGCAGTCTCAAGTTGTTAGTTGCTCACGGAAACTTTTAGCCAAAGTATCCCAAAGCAGTGAGGGTCTGAGCACCTTCTGGTTTGGCTCTGGGTAACTTATAGAATAGAATCATAGAATCATTATGGATCGGAAGGGACCTCGAAAGATCATCTAGTCCAATCCGCCTGCAACAGCAGGATCACCTAAACCAAGTCACACAGGAACCTATCCAGTCGGGTCTTGAATATCTCCAGTGAGGGAGACTCCANTCAGTCCCCAGCCTATACTGGTACCTAGGGTTGTTCTTGCCCAGATGTAAGACTCTGCACTTACTCTTGTAAGATTTTAGATTTTTCTCAGCCCAGCTCTCCAGCCTGTCCAGATCTCGCTGAATGGCAGCACAGTCTGCAGGGGTGTCGGCAACACCACCCAGCTCTGTGTCATCAGCAAACTTGCTGACAGTGCATGCCAATCCCTCATCCAAGTCATCAATGAATAGATTGAACAGGACCGGTCCCAGCACCGATCCCTGGGGCACTCCACTAGATACAGGCCTCCAACCAGACTCTGTCCCATTGACCACCACTCTCTGACTTCTACCCTGTAGCCAGTTTACAATCCACCTCACTACCCTGTCTGGACAGGTCTGAGATGTCTAAGCAGACTGAGATTGAGGAGTATTATGGACTGTGAGAAGGAAATAGTCTCAGGGATTGTAGGAACAGGTTCCACCAATCTAAGGCATCCAGCAAGGACCTCACTAGAAGCACATAAGACTCTATCACCTTGCAATCAAGTAATGGTCAGGAACCATCAGGCAGACGAAGCACCTGCTATAGTGTACCCTCTATCCCCTCCCTGCCTAAATAATGATGATGAGTTAGGGGACAGAGGGCCATGGGAAAGGGTCCCTGCTTGCTGTCACATGTGCAGCTGTCCAGCAACTTCTCCACCTCCCCAGGTGTTCTTGCAGAACAAGTTCAGCATTCTGCAAGAGGAACTGGATAACAGTAAAGATGATGAGTCTTCCTGTTTGGAGGTGTCAACAAAGTCTAGTCAAACTGCCTCCTGCATTAAAATCTCCTCAATAAAGAATAACAAGTGAGTCACTGTCATTAGTGACTCACTGCTTAAGGGAGCAGAAGGCCCAATATGCAAACCAGACCTGCTACACAGAGAGATTTGTTGCCTCGTGGGGGGCCCAGGTTAAAGACTCGAGGAAGAAGCTTCATCCCTAATACAGCCCTTACTTTTATTTGTACTCAGCACTGGTGAGGCCACACCTTGAGTACTGTGTCCAGTTTTGGGCACCTCAGTACAAGGAATATATCGAGGTGCTGGAGCGAGTGCAGAGGAGGACAATAAAACTGGTGAAAGGTCTGGAGAAGAAATCTTATGAAGAGAGACTGAGAGAGTTGAGACTGTTTAGTTTGAGGAAGAGGAGGCTTAGGGGAGACCTCATTGCTCTCTACAGCTGTCTGAAAGGACATTGTAGATATGTTGGTGCTGGTCTCTTCTCACAAGTAATTAGTGACTGAACCAGAGGGAATAGCTTTAGGCTTCAACAAGGTAGGTTTTGACTAGACATCAGGAAGAAATTCTTCATGGAGAGAGTGGTCAGGCACTGAAATGGACTGCCCAGGTTGGTGGTTCAATCACCATCCTTAGATGAGTTTAAAAGACACTTAGGTTGGGGGATATGGTTTAGGGGTCAACTTGTAGAGTAGGGTTCATGATTGGAATCAATGATCCCAAGGGTCTTTTCCAACCTGAATAATCCTGTGATTCTGTGAATGTGACTACATTTTAATAGGTAAGATGTAGCAATGGTGAGATGTTGCTCACACTCCTCTCTGTCTACAGAACACAAGAACCTATAAAGAAGCTCCACTACCTCCATCTGATTCTGAGAAAGAGGAAGAAGAGGAAGCAGAAGATGTAAGTGAGCCATTATTTTTACATGGCATCATGGCCTGAAAGCACAAACTCAGTAAGTCCCGGTTGGTTAACACTGTTTTTGCTGTAATTTGGAGAAAAACATTTCTGATCAGATGGGACCTGCTGTTCAAGCAAGAGAACTCTTAGTATGGCAGTCCTGCCATGACATAGTGCTTCACCTGAGCTTATCACACCAGGGAAATCTGTTTTGATATTTCACAGTTAGTCATCAGTGTCCTGTGATTCTGATAGGGATTGTGAATTGATCTTAGTGTCAGGTAAGAGGTAGCAGTGTTGAGTGTCACTCATACTCCTCTCTGTCCACAGGGAACAATCTCACTGGAGTCCCCTCAACAATCCAATGATTCAGACAAAGAGAGGAAAGATGGTAAGGAAGAGGAAGATGTAAGTAAACCTTCACTTTATATGGCATCATGGCCTGAAAGCACAAACTCAGTGAGTCTCAGATTTAGTTCTGAGAGAAGGAAAATATGTTTTGAACCTCCACATTTAGTCACAAATGAGCTGGCATTTCACTGGTGCCTGTTCAGCTGGAGAAGTGGACAGCAAACCCAAATGTTTTGAGAGCCCTGGGTGTGACAGACAGCATCTTTGTTAGCATTTGCATCTGAAATATGATCGCAGGGGCATCTCTGCAGGGCACCTTTCTGACACTAAATAATTTCTCATTACAAATCTCCTCGGACTCTGAATCCAAACACCACAAAAATATCCTTGAAGGAAGAGCAATTTTTTGAGAAACTGCGTACATATTCTGTATTTTTTGCCTGAGAAAGCAGTGCCCTGACTGCATGTCTCAGGTGTCTCGTGCCCAAGATGTTCTATTGGTGTTTGCTCTATGACTGCTGTTATGACTGCTGCTGTTGTGTTCTTGATGTTACCCGTCTGACTACAACTGGCTGACAACACCAGGCAGTGGGGCTGCGTTTCTGATCTGCTGGAAGGTGATGTTGAGTGAGCATCTTTAATATGATTTCTTACAGAGAGCCTTGTTAGAGTGGACCCCCTGAGGAGAAATACTCTGCCTTTGAAAATATTGGCAAAGGGTGAGCTCCGTCACAGTTATTATTGATAGGCTGCAGAGAGGTCCTGTCTGAGCTTGCTTTCACCCCTCCCAGGGACTAAACTCTTGTCATTGCTTGGCTGCTCTTTTGTTTGCAGAGACTTTGGGAGTGTTTACAGAGGGACCACAAGACAGGAGGTAAGCGTCAGTCATCCCAGTGGATTTGGCAGGAATCAAGGGGCAGATATTAAGGGCAGTGTGACTCTGTGCACAGAGCAGAATCCATCTTATTTAGAGATGCAAAATCCAAATGGAAGAAGCTAGGAAGTGTTGTGATTGTATTTTTGTGTGTAGTCTTAATGATCTTTTCAGTATGGAACTTCACAGTAGTGTACACGGATTTTTGTTCTGCTCTCTCATGCACTGCTAATTTCCTGTTCCTGGTTTTTCAATGTCATTTTTCACTGGCCATCAAGAAAATTAAAATCCATGAGACCAGGACAAAATCCTTTACTAATGAAATAATCGTAATGAGGATAAGCAACGTCCCCAATATTGTTACCTATTTAGACAGGTCAGTAGTTCTGGTATCATCACAGGAGTGTTTGTTTACACACTGCAAGCCGAAGGGTAAAACAAATCCTCAGAGGGTGTGGAAGGTGATGACATTTTGTCTGCATCAAAGAATCTTTTTGGTTGGAAGAGACCTTTAAGATCTCAAAGTGCAGCCTTTACCTCCGAAGTGCCAGGTCCCCTAAACCCTAAACCATGTGCCTTAGCACTATATATCTACAGCTTTTCAATCCCTCCCAGGCATGACAACTTCACCAGTGCCCTGGGCAGCCTGTTCCAAGGTTTAATAACCCTTTTGGTGAAGAAATTCTTCCTAACATCCAGCCTAAACCTCCCCTGGTGCAGCCTGCAACCATTTCCTCTGGTCCCATTGCCTGCCACTAGGGAGAAGAGGTGTTAATCTGTCCCGGCCCATATAGTTGGAAGACTGTTTTTAAAAAACCTGTATTGGCCTTATCCTACTAAAACAGCAGCCTCTAGTCTGTTTTATGAAGTGATTCAGTTTCTCCTCAATGGCTTGTCTTCTTTCAGCTGCCTGGTCTGTGAGCAGCTCTGGATAGCGATGGAGTACTTTGCTGGAGACTCCTTATACAGCATTCTTGGAAATTCATGTCTGAATGAAGGACAGACAGAGGCTGTCTGTAGGGAGGTATGGGATCCTGCCTCTACTTCCCGTTGCTTGTCAGCAGGTGCTGAGAATGTGTGCAACTTGGTGCTCTTTCCAAATGTGCTGTGTAGCCCAACAAGAAAAGCTCTGTAGTGCAACCTCCTACCCAAAAGCAATTCACTTCATACCCAAGGAAGAAGGTTTTTCTGCTTGGGTAAACACCAGTTGGTGGTACCCACTGGAGGTAGCATGTGCACTGTGGCAGCAGTCCCTCTGCCTGTACTTTCAGGGCACAGTCTGTAGCAGTTAGCTAAAGCAAAATCTAATAATGGCTTCACTTTGGAAGTCCTTATTTTAACAGTGTTGGAGCAGCAAGCTCTTCCTCCTGACAGCACAATATTCTGCAACTACTCACAACTCCTTTAGAGAGGAAAAATTTTAGAGCCATTTCCTCTTGTGTGTGATGGAATCAAGCCGTTAATTTTTACCCTCCTGTTTCTTTTTCACCTTGCAAGTGGTGGATTTCCTCCACTCCCATAGACTTGTCCACAGAGACATCAAAAGCCTGAATATCCTGCTGGGAGTGGATGGCTCTGTCAAACTGAGTAGGTATTCTGGGTCAGGCCCATGGTGTGGGGCTGCTTTTGACTGCCCCTTCCCCAAAGGTGCATGCTCAGGCATAGCATGGAGATTGCTTAGGCTTTGTTCCATGATTCAAGCCGACTTTAACAACCCTTCTTTTTCTCCTCAGCCTATTTTGGCTTGTCTGCGCTAATCTGCCCTGGGCAGAATGCACAAAGGGCAGTGGTGGACACTTCCCAATGGATGACCCTGAAAGTGGTCACCGAAACAACCTATGGCCCCAAGGTGGACATTCGGTCTTTGAGGATCACAACAATGGAAATGGTGGAGGGAGAGCCTCCTTACTTTGACCAAAGTCCTAATAAGGTAATATCCAGTCAGACACCACTGTCTTTCTCATCTGGCCTGAGTTTTTTCTCCCATGAGACCAAATGCTAGTCCCCTTGGCCTGAACTACTTCCACCAAAGTCCACTTCTAACAGCACATCAGCAGTCCCTCCAGTTTTGGTTCTGTCCATGGGAGAAGCTCCAAAGAGAAGTGCTGTAAAGCCAGGTCAGCAATGTGCCAGGCTTGCTCTCATGTCTTACCAAGGTTTGGAGCTCTCTTTGAACTCTGTCTCTGAGCAACAAGAACTGTTCAGTGGACAGTTTCTCCAGTCAGGGATCATTTACGCAAAGCGTTTCAACAGTGTCTACAGGCAGTGAAGTTATTTCAGACACAGCACAGTGCCGGCTGCGTAGCTCAGCCTTTGAGGGAGAGTCCCTGCTTAAAGCAATGCCAGAACTACTCATGAGCACATACACTTCCCAGAGCCTGTTTGAGCACAGCTGCTTGTGGCAAACAAATGGCTTCTTCATGTTTGGAAAAAAATTTCTGTTTTACACTAATTCTGTCAAATGGCATGGCCAGTTCTCCTCCCAGCTGTGCTTGTGGTAGTGGAGGAGAGCTGATAGGAAATAGTTTCCTTTTTCTCCAGGCACAGTATCTCATTGCCAGCAGGGGGACACTCAAGTTGCAGGACCCCAGTGAGTGGTCATGTCTGTTCTGGGACTTTCTCAACTGCTGCCTGGAGATGGATAGGCCGTGGTCTACTGAGGAACTCCTGCAGGTAAGATGGGAAATGGCTGCAGCTGCAATGGCTCACTACAGAAGGGTTTTCTCCTCAGCTGAACTGAAAGGCATCAGGTGAAATCCCAGTCCTATTAGGCTCCAGTCTGAGTGCCTTTCAAATGCAAACCAAGTAGAATCTTAGAACTCTTGGACTGGGAAGGGACCATTAATGATCAGCCTAGTGCACCTCCACCCTGCAGTGAGCAGTGCCATAGTCAGCTTGAGCAGGTTGCTCTGAGCCCTGTCCAAGCTGTTCAGTACAACACATGGGCCTGAGTGCTCCTGGGCTAAACATCTCCCAGAACTATTGGAGGGAGGTCCCTGAGTAGCAGCTTCTGCTCCTCATCTGTTTGGACAACTCAGACAGCCCCTGTCCTTAGAGAACAGGAGCCCAAGTGAGTATTGTGAGTTTCCTGAAAGGAGGAAGGCCCTGGAACAGCGAACAGCATTCCCAGAGTGCTGGCAGGGCACAAATCCCAGCAAGCTGAGGACACCTTGATCAGTGGGTGAATGTGATGGTGGGCCATATTTGCCTGCGCTCGCAAGGTCTTGGCCATGAAGACACAAGGGTGCATAGTCTCTTCAGTCCTATTTCTGCATATTCCTGGTATCCAGAGCATGAGTGCTTGAGCCTGCGTGTAATGGAGTTTGGACAGTAACAATCCATTTCTTTTCTTCCTTTGGACTACATCCATTTCTACAATTAGCCCAGCCCCTCAGCAGCTTGATGCCCCTAATTGCTGCAGCAAAGTAAGCGTTCAAGAACAGCAGCTGCTAGTGCTTTCACTACCCACTGTCATGGTGCTAGGAGAACCAGTCACTCAAGGAGTAAAAAATGATTGTCTGATTTCTTCCTCCTTTTGAGTTCCTTTATTTATTTTGAAGATGCAACGGGGGGTGAAGACAGAGAGGTAATGGCTACGAATGCTTTGCTGCCTCAGCCATTTCCAAATTGGATTGGCCAGGGCCCTGCCAGGAGAAGGGCCCTACTTGTCTGCAAAGACCACACTGCTGGGGGCACAGCTTGCCCCAGCTGAAGAGCCAGCTCCACCACTGTGCCTTTTCCCCAGCACAGCATTTCCCATGTCCTCTGCTTCTGGTATGGGCCAGAGGAGAAATGCCAAGGTGTGGGAAACATTTACAGGAATTAATAATTCCTACCCAAAATTACAAATTTCACCTAAGCAATTAAATACCACCACTTCCCCTTTCAGAACTACAAGGAGAGGATTAGAACAGATGTTGAATACCACCCCTCCACCTTTCAGAGCCACAGGAAAGGGGCACATCAAATTTGTTTCAATTGTCTGCAAAAATTCTCCGAGAGCCATCAAACTCAGAGACCTTGCCCGCATTCTCCACCAATTGTAGTGGGTTGAAACTAAGAAAGTGCTTTGCTCCTGGGTTTCGGCACCAATTTTGTGGTGGGTTCAAGACCACATTTGAAGCTAAAGGAAAAGAAAGCAAAGCAGCGAGGTCTCAGTGACATCTTGGATAAATTTACCAGACAATGGATAGCTTAGGGAAACTGGAAAAAAGGTCTATTAACTCTGTAACTGTATACAGAAAGGAAGAAAAGGTTGAGCAAGTTAGTGCACACAAACTAGACACTGTGTCACAAATGCCATTACACATTCTGAGAAAAATACAATGGGAGGACACTATCGTTTGGGCCTTGGCTTTTCTTTCACTTTAGAGACCTGGGAAAAAGAGCATGTCAGTCAAGTAGAGATGAGTACCACCACCCTCTCTATTATTCATGCATCACCCCGTCTGCGATACAGCGAGACCGAAACTGTTTGCAGACTGGTGAATTCTTCAGTTCTTCAGCATAGCTTCTCCAGCTCAATGCTTTCAGGATGGCCTGATTGCTCAGTGCCCACACCTGCATCCCTCGGTGCAGCCTGACATGCATTTCAAACAAAGAACCCAGTCTCTGTCTTTCAGATCCAAGGTTTAAGGATTATAGAATCATAGAATCATAGAATCATAGAATCATTACCAATCGGAAGGGACCTAGAAAGATCATCTAGTCCAATCCGCCTGCAACAGCAGGATCACTTAAACCAAGTCACACAGGAACCTGTCCAGTCGGGTCTTGAATATCTCCAGTGAGGGAGACTGCACAACCCCCCTGGGCAGCCTGTTCCAGTGCTCCGTCACCCTCACCATGAAGAAGTTCCTTCTCAGGTTGATGTGGAACCTCCTATGTTCCAGCTTACAACCATTGCCCCTNTCTCCCTCTCCCTCTCCCTCTCCCTCTCCTGTTTCAGCTCCAGGAGGAAGATGAGTACCCCAGCTCACCGCGATGCTGAAGGGCTGCTCTGCGTGGGGGGCATCGTGATGGCAAATCTGCATCAGTCTTGCTTCTCCGGTCTGTGGCCAGGATCGTGCAGCGGCGTCCGCGGCTGTTTTGGGTCTGGGGCCGTGGCGGTGTTCACAGCTGCTTTGGGTCCAGAGCTGCGGCAGCGCTTCAGGGCTGGGACGGTGGCGGCTTCAGAAGCCATGGCAGGTCACAACCAGCACAGAGCCACGGGCAGCACAGGGTGCGGTGCGGTGGCGGCGTTGGGACTGTGCGGTCGCGGCAAGTCATGGCCGGGGCGGCTTTGGGGCCACAGTGGCTTCGGAAGCTGCGGCAGGTCGTGGCTGATGTGGGGCTGCGGTCCTCTTGGAGCTGCAGTCCTCTTGGAGCCACAGCAAGTCGCGGCAGAGCCGCATTTCCCACCCCCTACCGCCCCAGGAACGGGTTGGGGGGAGGTGCTCGATTTAGGGCCGCAGGCCCCAAGAGAGCTGTTGCAGTTTGAGAACTGCTAGAACCTGTAGAAGTGCTTTCATGAGGAAGAAAAGTTTTGTTGTGTTCTGGGAGACCTGTCCCTGGTTGCACAGGTCACAGGACCCCCCCCCACCGGAACCGTCTGTCCTGTGACCTGCCCCTGAAAGGTGGGCTGGGGGAGCCTATAAAAAAAGGGGCAGGGTCTTTGTTTGCCTCTTTTCGCGGGCTGTGGCCCTGAAGGGAGCGCCCCCCCACCGCCCCAGGAATGGGCAGTGGGGAGGGTGAGGACAGCGACTCAGGGGGAGCCGCGGCTCCGGGGAGCAGCAGCTCCCGAAGCAGCCGCGACCTGCTGCGGCCCCTGAACCAGCTGCGGCCCCCCTGAACCACCCGCGGCTCCCGCCTGACCCCACTGCCGGC
>VXBP01008288.1:808114-941599 GCA_013400115.1 Rhinopomastus cyanomelas | reverse complement strand
ATAGAGAGAAGGTCACTTACCTGTTCACAACTTACCATCTAAAGCAGGAGGTTGCTTTTGCCTTGCGGATGAAGTAGAAGGCAGAAATGCATTGAGGGAAGCAGTCCCTGCCCCTAACCTGCTGTGTGATACTGGGCAAGTCATTTCCTTCGCTTCAGCTTCCCCATATCTGTAACTGGGGCTGATGTTAATCACTGTCCCGGGAAAGCACTGGTATGTAAAACCCCTGTGTGACTGCCACGTGCATTTTCTCTGTACAATAGAAACTTCCTGAGTCACTCCACGTGAATGATTAGATTTTTACCTCTGCTCAAACATCTTCAAAAGGAACATGAGCCTTTGTCCAGCTCCCCTATCCCAGCTCAATTCACAGGCAGCTCAGGCTGTTGCTGTCTTCTACCCTGCAATGCTGAAATCTTGCACCACACACTGCACTTTGATGTGGATTGGCACAAGGAGGATGCTCCCCTCCAGCAATGCACAGAGGGAAACCATGCAGGGAAACGTCCAGACAGGGTCAGGGCAGATTTCACAGCTCTTGTGCTGCCGCTGCTGCCTCCTCTTCACTTTTCCCTTCCTGTAGCAATTACTGCTCGTCAGCACAGATTAACAATTGCACAAGCAAACCCTTGGAACAAATGAATTCAGGGCTGAGGGCCAACCTTAGTCAGTGGAGCCTTGCCACCAACTTTAAATGGGATTGGGATTTAGCCCTGCAGCCTTCCCCTGTATTTCCTCTTTCCATCCATTCATGTGCTACACATGTGTGGCTTGCTGGCAGCTCACCCAGCTTTGAGATGAGGCACTCCCAGGTATGAGCTCCAAAAGTTGCTCTTGTATCCTCCTGGTGTTCTTCTCCACCCACACTCTGGCCCTCTCTTTCTGCTGCTAAGAGCTGTTCCAGTCATTTTATGGTTTCTTTTAAAAGGTAGAAGAATAAAGACAAAAATAGATCTCAATTGATTCACGCCGGTTTCTCTGGGGCTGTGAAGAATGTAAAGGTCTTCTCACCTCATCTCGTTTATCTAGTAGCCTCAGGCCTCATCTACATGAAAGAGTTGCACTCATTCAACCAGATGTTAATTTAAACCCAATTCATTAAACTAATACAAACCCCGGAACAAGTGGAGGGATGGACGTTCCTGCACCATATTAAAACCAGACTCCTATCGGTTTGCTTTAATCTGGTGAGAAACTAAACCAAAATAAGGAGCGCCCATGGACAGGTTTGCTCTGGTTTTACGGAACGTATGGAAAAGAGCAATGCAAATCCTGCCAGGGAGTTTTCACTCAGCACAGCTCTGCTGCTCGTTCGCCTGCAGGGACCAAGTCATGACTTGAAACAAACGCCTTCCGCTCCAACCCAGCTGTCTCTGGTGCAAGACTTTTTTGCTGAAGAGGAGCAATCTGCCTCCATCTCAATGCTTAAGAGAAGATTCTTCGAGTCATTTGGATACACCCGCTTCAGCAGACAAGCTCCAGCAGAGCTAGATGCACTGCTGCTCCAACTGCTCCTGCCAGGGAGCAGAGCTGTGGTAGAGAAGGTAGAAAGAACATATGTCCCACCTGGGTTGCGCAGGTTAGAGAGCAGCACCTTCACACAAACTGCCAAAGTCAAAGTGGGGATGGAGGCAGCAGGATTTGCAGGTTGGTTGGAAAATACACTCACAGCCCTCGCTGGACATGCTGTGACCTTCCATGCCACAGGAAGCAGAGTGCTGAATCTTCTTGTCCCACCCCAGAAAAGTTCTCCAGAGCTGATATGTCCAGTCCTGGGTTCAAGCTCAGCCATTCAATGGAAGTTTGGAATTACTGAAAAAATGGCTGGGAGCCTTTAGTGCCCTAAACATCTCGCTTTTGCTGGGAGTATGTTGTGGAGGTCTCATAAACCTTACCCAAAACCAGGGACTCTGTTTCAGGTCTCTGTTTCATAGTCAGTGTCCCTGCAAGTGGAAATAAAGTTAGAACAGTGTTTCCATAGCATGGTAACCAGGAGATAAGTAAGAAGCCAGGCTGAAGCCAGCTCACTTGAAAAAAACTGTAATGTCAGTGGCAGCCAAAAAAAAGGAAAGAGGTAGAAGGAACACCACCCAAAGTGCCAAGTAAAGTCACTATTCAGTGGAAACAACCTGCAAATGGAAAGGGTGATGTGATAGGAACATTTCTGCTCCACAACTCTGCCCTCTTTTCAGTGATAGGAAAGGTCTAAATCACCCAATGCCAATATCTAATGAGGATTATGTAGAACATGAAGCCAGACTCTTCTCAGAGGTGCCTAGTGGGAGGATGAGAGGCAATAGATCCAAGCAGCATCACACACCCACCTCATGAAGGTTAAGGGTAGGACTGGGAGACGGAAGAACCACTTATGGTAAGTGCAGACCAGGTTTGTGACCTTATAAAGAACTGGAAGGTTCACAAATCCATGAGACCTGATGGAATGCACCCATGTGTTCTGAGGGAAATGGTGGATGTAGTTGCTAAGCCATTATCTATCATATTTGAGAAATCAAGGCAGTCCAGTGTTGTTGATGATTTTCTTAAGTCTCTGCCACCTAAATTATTCTATTCAAGGAAAATAAGGCAGAAACTTCATATTTGCAGTCAGCTTCCCCCATGTTCCAAAGATGGGGGCAGTCACACAGGTCACAGATTCACCCGGCTGTTACCCAAGTGTTCAGTCTTCCTGAAGGGAGAAAGCAAAAAGATACCTGAGAAACCCAGGCATCTGCAAAATGATTCCAATCAGTGCAGTGCCATTCCATAGAGCAACATAGGAGATTTTCTGTCAGGAAGGTACAAGTAGAAAAGTGGAAGCCCAGAGGCTCTGAAGACATTTAAAACCCGCCTGGATGTGTTCCTGTGCGACTTGGTCCAGGTGATCCTCTTGTGGCAGGGGGATTGAACTAGATGATCTTTCGAGGTCCCTTCCAATCCCTAATGTTCTGTGATTCATGTGTGCGTAGATCAGCACACAGCTTCAGCTCACTTCAAATTATATCAACAATAAGCGAGGAAAACTTAATTTCTCTTTTATCTAAGAGAACCCAGGTACTTTCCGCACATGAGCACATTTAGAAAGGAAAAATCTAAAACTAAATGTACCTTTAGAATACTATTGCTAGTAGCAAACACACAATGTCTGTGTTAACAAGCCCTCTGTGATGCTTCTGCTGAACAGACCTCACAGAGATGTTGTGGCTCCAGGCGCCCCATCTAGGCTGGGGAAGCTGCTGTCGTGTTTGCTAATGTTGGTACCATCTGTTGGCTTTCCCCTGCACTGACGAGCACTGTGAGTCCGGGTGTAGGTGGCTGCCGGTTGGTTCTGGCACTCCAAAGCTCCATCAATGAGACACTCTGAGCAGCAACACACCATGGTCTGTGGACCTCTAGCAGCACCCACAACTCCTATGTTTTCATTACTGTGAGTACTCAAGGCAGGAAGAGGAAGAGAATCTCTGTTAATAAGGGCAAACCCCCTTAGGCCACGCCAGGTCAGTGCAAATACAAGATTTTTATTATTTAAAGGGAAGCACAGAAAAATAGAGGACCGGTCTTGTAAAAGACACATAGATTTTTCCCCATATTTGAATTTTTTAGGAGTTTATTTGGGGTTTTATACATATTCCAGGAAAAACATTTGAAACTGTTGCTTGCATGAATTTTTCATCTGACGTTTTCTGCTAGATCTGTCTTTCTGTTTCTCCGGTTCCTTTCATAACAGCATCTGAAATTGCCATGCCAAAGTTTCTATGGATTCAAAGGCAGGATTAAGTAAATTCTCAAGAGGAAGGCCTGCCAAGGGCCATGAAACACAAAAGTGCGATCTCTAATTCAGCAAGGCTTTCAGCCACGGATACCTGGAAGCTAGGAGGGGATACTGGAGAAACCTCTGGAGGCACTTGGGTCCATATCTTTCTTTCTAGTATCCAACAGCAGTGGAACACTGGCTACGTGCTTTCTTCGTGTTCTCAACCAGATCCTTACATCTTTGGTCAGAGGAAAGCAATGGTGGATACTCCCTCACTTTCACTCATCCACACGTCCTAGGGATTGACTCTTGTGGTTTGTGCATATTGCAGCACCATCAGCTTGCACAACCTTCCCCTTCCTCCCCGCTGCTCCCTCACATTGACCAGTTGCTGTGTTGATTTTGATCCCTTCAAGACAAACTTTTCTTACTCCCCGTGTGGTTTTCAGCCTGCTTAACAAGCTGATTCAACCTGTGCCAGAGCGGGCCAGAGGGAGAGGAAGGGAAAGCACAGCTGCAAGCAGAAGGAAGAACTACTAGATTTTCCCTAACCATGACAAGCTGTTAAATTTGCTTTTGCCATAACAGAACTTCAGTCTTCAGGCAAAGCTCCACCTGACCTGAAGATCTTCAATGCATCTCCAGTGCACTCACTCAGCCTCTTGGCCCTTCTCCATCTTTGCACTGGATCTGCCTCTTTGTTGTGGCCTCCTCAGAGCTGAATCAACTGTGATCTACCAGTTTCACTTACAGACAGGTCTGACAACTAGAAGAGATGGTATAAAATAAGTAGCAGGAGCATATGGTTGCCTGGAGATAAAAGGACAAGGGGAATTACAGGAGAAAACACACAAAGTCAAATCTTCCAGGCTTGAAATTTTCTCACAGAAACTGGAAAAGAGAGGCCACATATAATTCTTCCAGGCACAAGGCTGATTTGAGCCCCATTTAATGCTCTCACTTGGTCAAAATGAGAGAAGCTGTCAACAGCAGGAGACACACCGTGGAGGGGTTGGTACATCACCAATGGACTTTTTCGCTTCCAGTACTTAAAGGGGACCTACAGGAAAGATAGGGGCAGACTTTTTAGCAGGGCCTGTTCCACAGGACAAGGGGTGGTTGTTTTAAACTAAAAGAGATGAGATTTAGACTAGATATAAGAATAATATTTTAGAATGAGGGTGGTGAAATACTGGCTCAGGTTGTCCAGAGGTGCCCCATCCCTGGAAACATTCAACCATGCAGGTTGGGCAGTGCACTGAGCAACCTGTGGTAGTTGAAGATGTCCCTGCTGACTGCATGGGGTTTGGACTAGATGATCTTACAGGGTTGCTTCCAACCCAAAACATCTATGACTCTATGATTAAATCATAGTGGCATTACCTACCCTAATACTCTCGAACTGCTACACTTGCAAAAACATAAACCATGGCTCTAGCAAGAAGAGAAGAAAAACATTTCCTTGTATGTTTCTTGTAGAGAGAGTCCAAGGGGAAAAGCACCAGGACTAGGTCAATAGGTAGTTGCAGACTTAATGTAGAAAGACATCAGTTTGGTGCATCTGTTAGATGAGTTGGTGGTCTCAGCACAGCTCCCACAAGGTAAGGTGTTATGATGTTTTCCAGTGTTCCATGTCCAAGGTGAAATGAAGGAGGAGGAGTTATTTTGAAGAGCCACAAGAAAGAGGAGCATCTTTAGGAAAAGTATTCTTAATTCTTAATGGTAAAGATACCAACCCACTGGAAAATATCCCCTGGAGAGATTTCCGCACCTCAATAGTGCATCTAGGCTTAGAGAGAGATGTGGCAATTTGATGGGTAAAGCTGCCCCTACCTTGGGCAAGGACACTGTCTTGATGTCTCTTCTAGTCTTTCATGATGTTGGGCATTACCTAGATTTTGTTTCAGCTGTTGAATATGATTCACCTCTTCCATCACACTTCACACAACAGATGTGGCTATAAATTATAGCCAGATTACAAGGTTCACTAAGTGTAAGAAGGCAAGAGCCAAAAGATTTTAAATTCTGTTTGGTTGTGACACATGTAAACTGTTTTCAAGTGGGCTGTGATGTTCAGCACGCACTGACGGTCCTCAGAGGTTGTGCAACACAAACAGAAGATGAGTCTGCTCTGCCGTGTTGCTTTCCCTACACAACGTAACTGCAAAAGATGGAGGAGCAAGTTCCCAGAGACCTTTCCAAAAGTCTTGCAGTAACTGCTGTGAGATGCCTCACTTGCCCCTAGCTGCCCATGCCAGGTGATGAAGACAACCAAATTACAACTGTAGATGTGAAAATTCAAATCTGTCCACCAAGATGGGCCAGCTGGGTGCCTGGTGAAGGCCCTATCTTCAGAAACAGTAATTCAGCAAGTTCTCCAGAACAAAAACCCAGCACGATTAACACACTGCTCTAACCTGGAATGAGAAATCAGATGGGGCAGGAAACCTGATCTAACACAACTTGAATTATTTCTCCATCACAGGTGGCGGTTGTGGCCTCCCCAGACACCAAATCCGGAAGCTGTCTGAAGTCAGTGGGAGGTTTCCATTGACTGCAGCAGATCTTGTATCAGACAAGTTATCTCTAAAGCATTTAGATAGGAATATCTGTCAGTCCTCAAAGTCTACTGAACTACTACCTGGTCAAGTCTGCACAAGTGCTGAAGATGTTGTCTGGTATAAGGTCTAGGCACAGTTGAGGGGACAGGGTGCTTAGAGAAGGAATCTTAACGACATCATTTTTAAATGTATAAGAGTGATCTTCTGATTGCCAGGGAAACTTTCTGATTTGTCAAACTCCATCGGTCTGTGTAGAGATTATAAAGACAAAACCAGAAAGCAAGACAATGCTACTCAGTGACAGAACTTAGGACTTGGAAAAGGTGAACAGAGATAAGAACAGAATGATACAGAATGGAATGTAACGAGAATATGGGTTAGAGAGAAAACAGAACGAGGAGGATAGATTAGATAAAATGCCGAAGCAAGCTGTGGTGCAAGCTGCCTGTAAAACCCAACTGTAGAACTTCCAAACGTGGTAAAACAAGACGATTGGTAGAAGGCAATTGTTGAAGAACATTGTATGGTGCATAAACCCAGCTGTTTTGTAGCATAAATGGCTTCTGATTCCTATCAGTTGTCCCCTCTCATGGATCCCAGAGGTCTGAAGGCCCAGTGCTCAGGAAGTGTTTCAAAACCCTGACAGAGGCTTCAAGATGTCACAGTGGAACAGGTAGCACAGTTGTCACTGGGCTTGTCTTTCGCCTGGTTACAGAGCTCTGAATTCAGGCTGTTTTAAGCTTTTACTGGTGAAGAGACAATTTTTTTTTCAGATCTCTACACACCAGAGACCTCCCAGTACTTTTTGTCTGATCCATTAAATACATCTAGCGCAACAAAAGACATTGATACCTTAGTCACAGAAGGGAAAATTATTTGAGTAGTATTGAGCGTACGGTGCAGTTAGTGCACACAGCTATAAAGAAAATAAGTGAGATATAAGCCGTTTCTTTCATCCAGCCTACACATGCTGACAGTAGAAACAAGACCTGTATCTCATCTTGTTTGGACAGCATGGGAAAAATGGAAGGAGGAGGAGGAGGATGGAAAGGTGGGCAGAGCAGCTGCAAATAACTGTGTCTGTTTCAAATTCAGAACAAATCATCTTCTCACTGTAATTCCTGACAAATAATTTTCTTGTCCAACAATTTTTAGGTTGATCTCGTAGGACTGCTGGAATAATCATCCTGACACTGCAGATAACAGGATTGTGATCATAAATCTTAAGATTCAAGTACATTCACCATGGTTGAGTGACCACCAGCATTTTAAGAGAATGAGAATGTTTTTCCCCTAAAAAGGCGACTGCACGAAGGGTGCACACACACAGAAAGCGAAGCCTTGGAATTACAGAACAATGCATCATTTCTATTTTCAATTTGCCATGCACTCCTTATCATTTCACCCACATTCTGCCCACTAATCAAGGGAAGAAGGCTTGGCTGGTGCAACTGGTTCTGGATAGATCTATTTGTGGCTGCTGCTATTGCAGCAACAGCGAAAACGCCTTTTTATAGAAGAATCTAGGCTCTGTCCCAGAATGTAAGTGACTTATTCTGAAAGCAATTATTTTTGTCTACAGGGTAAAAGAACCTTTGCTCCGGAGCGGTCATTTGTGCAGCTAGTCCAGTCTTGTGTCAATGATGAAGGGAAGCCTGTCTGTTCTCATCATTGGGCCCAGGTTGGTACAGTTCCGCCCTTTCCCCGCAGAAAAGAAAAGAAAACACGAGGTGTTTAAGCAACGTTAATATTAGGGAACTACAGAGGTGTCGTTTTATTTAGGCGGGATGAATCTTGTCTGTTGAACCTGATTTGTTTCATGCAAGCAAAAGGAAAAGTACAAAATCGCACCAAGCTGTTTATCAGTATCAACTGCTCGGCTGGCGAGATGCTCCGATCCACAGCCAAACCCTCATCGTGGCCCGGCTGGCTCATCTAAGCCATCACCTTATGCCATGGGTTTTATAGGTGACAAGACCGACAGTTTAAACCAATCCTACGCTTAAGCACAGTCCCACATATCCACAGAGATTGAAAAAACTATCACCTTCCAAAATGCAGGGAACCTGACACGAGCACAGGCATGCTGCTCCCTGCACGTTACATCACTTGCAAACCAGCAGCAGCACAGGGCAAGCACATCAACGGAGACTGCTGAGCAAAGGAGAAGGGACTGTACGTCTGGATTTACTTTCTTCTCCAAGGACCTTTCCAGCAACCAGCATTTTCCCCCTAAACAGCTGTCACGTACTGCACATAATTCTCTTAGCTAGAAATACCCAGTAAGTCTTGTAATTTCTGTTCTAATATTGCAAAGTGCTCTTCTCTTCTGCATTTGCACATCACTGACGGTCACTCTTAGGCCACACAAGACACTCTTTTTAAAAGAAAATGGACAGAGCTAGAAACCAGAAGAAATGGAAGTAAAGGGCTCAGCAGAAAACTAGTACAAGGGTACATGCTGTCCTGTGGGTCCAACAAGGGATCCCCTTTCCTTCCATTTCCCTGTGCTGCAGGCAGCTTGGGAAGGCAAACAGACCTCTATGAACAAAGCACCACAGGCTCACAGGATGCTCAAAGTCCTTCTAGAAAAAGTTGGTTAAATCAACAAGTGAAACAGTTTTGCTCAGATTGCAAGGAAAGAGTCTTGGAGAGCACCAAAGACTTCTTACCTTCCTTCTTTGCGATAGCAAAGCTCACATGACAGGACGCCTATACTCTTGTGGCATGGCTGATATATTCCATGTGCGTGGGAGTGACTGCTCAGGGATTTGAGAAAGGAGGGGGAAGGGGGAAGAATCCAAACAAAACATTTAAATGTAATTCCTTTGATGGTGCAGCTGTGAGAGGGCAACTATGTGCAACTATTTCGCTATGATATTTCAGAGGCTGCATGGTTTTACTGTCCTCTAAAAAATATGCTTCAGAAGCAGCAAGGAAATAACATTTCCAGGCTCTCCTGAAGTCACCTCTCCTCTCTGCAGAGCAGATCTCTAGTCCACATTCACGCACACCACCAAACTATGCTCCTTTTGCCCCCTTTCTTTTGGCCCCCCTGTTTCCCACTTTCTCTCCCAAGCACTGCATACAGGAGCTGTTTCCTAACCGATATGAACAACAACAACTCAGATCAAGTCCTGTCTGCTTTGTGAGAAAACTGCACAACAGCCCACATATGAGGAAGATGAGTTGGGATGCTGTGCCTGGGAATACCTGCTTCCTGGTTCACTCCCAACTCCTTCAGGTCCCCGTTTGCTCCCTTAACCTCGTGCCTGACAGGGGCACCATGGAATCCTGCTCTCCAGAGAACAGGGAGTATAGAGTAGAGGTGCCCATCTAAAGGTGATCTCCAGCAGCACGAGGAATAGTGTCAGTACAGCTGGATAATGCAGCTGGACTGCTTCAGCTCAAGCGGTTCTGTGCTCCAAGAGCACAGATCACTGCCAGAGCTTCAGTGCCTCAACACCAGAGTACACCTGCCCTATCAAACAGGGAGAAATACCCACCCTGCCAGATCGGAATAGTGGCAGCAAGTGACTTTACAGGGGATGGTTTTGGAACAGAACACACTGCACAGCAGTGGTCTGGGCTTCAGTGTTCACTTCTGAGAACCTGCACTCAACCACTCAACTCTTTCCCTCTAACACTGGTTAAATCAGTAGCTAACGTGAAAAACAGAGGAGTGCTGCAGGGCCAGGCTGGTGTCAGTGGACAGCAGTTTCTCAGATAAATGACCCCGGCAAAGCAAGGAACCAGCTACCTACAGAGTTACACTGCTTTATTGCAACAGAAGCCGGGATGGGGGGAGGCAGAGGAGGTTTCACAGTTCTCCTTTCAGTCTTCCTCTCCATATTCAGTAACACACATGAATGATTTTCAAACTGATGAGCAGAAATCACCCTCCTAGAATAAATGCACTGGTTAAGCTTTTCCCAATAGGGCTAAACTATTCAGAAATGTAGTGAAGAAGCACCCAGAGAGCATAAAAGTATCTCCTCAACCTCTAACAAGCCGTGGTGTGACATGCCTGACATGACTATAGAGGACAATTTAAATGCCCTCCCTTCTAAACCATTCATTCTCATCTTCCTAGCCCAGCACCTGGCTCCTTGGCTAAGCTCCCCACGACCTCTGCATACTTGATATTTGCATCATTACTACCAGGTTTGCAAAACCAAGAAACTGCTGTCACACTCTCAACTGCATCAAATAGCATCGAGACGGGGGAGGGAAAGTGTTACCTAGGAGCTTCAGGATTTTCTCCAACAGACTTGGTTCATTTTCTCTGAAGCTTCTGTGTTTTATTTTTTTCCCCTTTCGCCCCACTTCTCTCAATGGTCTGGTGCCCTCAGAGAGTCCAGGAGCAGACACCAGCTGGCCCTAGCAAAGGCCACATCCCCCACTGCCTGTGTTGTTCTCTCCAGCCTGGCTATACGGGTCCCTTAATTGCATGCATGTCTTTCAGGCTATTCTCCATGCATGAGCTGTCAGCAAAACCTTGCTGGAAACACTGGAATTTCACATTTTTCATGGAGATTTTCCATATCGACTGGGCAGTTTTATGTTTTCCATGAAATTCCTAGTGACTGCAACAAACAAAATTAGAAATACAGCCACAGCGTCGGGAAGGCCTGGCCCCGCTTGCCTTCGGGCACCGCTCGAGTGTTGAATGCGTGTGTGTGAATTTGCTTAGCATATCATTTCAGGGCTGGGGCTGGAATATTTTTTGTGTTGGCGCAGATGACAGGAGAGAAGCGCGCATTCATCCATTCATTCATAAACTCGACTTGTGGCGCTGCACACTGGGGAAGGGATCTTTCGCATCATTTTTAAAACAGAGAGAGTGCAAAGCCCTGTCAACTGACAATATCCATCCAAGCTGTCATTGCCAATCACTTGAATGGACTGCAGCAGAGAGTATTTTCCACAATGAGATACCAATGGGGGTGACCATTAGGTCAGGAATCTTATTTTCTCAGCTCACCAACCCCTGCAAATAAATTCTCACCAAAAGGAGAGAAAAGCCTCATTGATTTGACAAGCGATCAGGCACCGCAGTTGTCATTTTCCCAGCAGTTGCTGGCATATTTTTTGCCTGGTGTGCAAGATATGAATTTTCTGACTTAACCTATCGAGCTCTTAAAGGGATCACGCGCTCTTCATCTGCATCCTCGTGAACGGTAGAGCGCGCGGCAGCGAGGCTTTGCAAGCAAAACACCCTTCTCAGCTTTAGCAATTATTAATTGATTCACGACAAAGTTTGCACAGAGGGGTCTACTTTGTTGCTAGTAGCCAGACGTACTTACTGGACCCACAGGAACGGGATTTTCCCCCCGCGCTGACAGACATTTTAATTTGTAAAACACAACTTCACAGAGCTTGTTGCTTTGTTTCCCTTACGCTCGCAACCAAACCAAACCGCAAGGGGCTACGAAAGCGAGAAAAACCGCATTCCTTGAGGAAAGAAGTACCACATTTTCAGGTCCCTCTGTTCTCAGACACCTACACCGAGTTGTCACAACTTTGCAAAACACTGCACCAAAGTAAAAAATTAAAATCTTTGTGCTGAGCTCAGCACAGGGCCTAAACTCCTCTCGTGGTTCCGGCAAAAAAGACTGGTGCTGGGAGACAAAGTGGATCTTACTCCATGCTACCCAAGAATCACAGCGTGAAAATTCACGCTCAGCGTGTTGGGGAGTTTTTGGAAGAAACATCTTAGCACCATCCAAAATGAATTTATGTAATTATGTCAAGAACATCGACTTACATTTTCACAGGCAGATTCTTCAGGAGTATTTTCTGACCACGAGGATGGCCTGGTCCCCAGCTGAAGAACAGTTCAGAGCCTGCAGGGATGTGAATCCTTGGTTTAACTGCCTCCTCCACAGCAGGCACAGCAAGGGTCTGAATCTGAGCTCCCCGGGGCGACATCTTCACTGTCGCCAAGTCTGATATGTTGGAAGTTTTTCTCATCATGAGAAACTTGTTCCTGTCCAGTTCTAGACATTTTCTGAAGATGTCAGGACACGCTTGAACTTGACTAGCTCAGATCATGGTTTGCAAAACCTGTAATTCCAACCAGTCATCATTTAGTTAGTTTCCAACAATAAAACTCCCCTAATTCATGGCACAATTATTATTCAGAAAAACAATGGTATCCACCAGTGCTGGAAGCACTCGTCATCATTTCAGTTGATTTTAAAAAAATATAATAGATTCTGATCCCTAATGATTCTATGATATATATAATATATAATATTTTAATCCCAATAATAAATGTATCTATATTCACTATTGGGAGGAGAAACTGAACAAGTGCAGATACTTCTTTGTTTCTATTCTGAAGCATGGTCAGGGTGCCACTAAAAGTAGATTAAGGGTCAGTTAAAAGCTCACCTCTGTGCTTCACACCACACTCGGTCCCACACCAAGATTGTTCCTGTAGATGTAGTTTGTCCAAAAAGAAGGAGAGGAAGGAGTTTTATCAAAGTTTAAAAACAAAATAAATCATAATTGATTATTCTTGTAAATGGACAAGTTGATAGACCTAGTACCAAGTGCATTTAGCAACCACTCGTTGCTGCTCAGTGCTGTGTATTACCTTTGGAGAACATTGGTCTGGAAACTGTAGCAGCACAGAGACACTAGTGCTTCCAGATGAGCCCGACTGGCACTACGTTTCTCCTTTTTTCATTCCAGGTAAGTGCCAAAGCTCAGGGGATCACCAGAGCGTCACTGTATTCCTTTTACATCTATTAGTTGTAGGTTTGCCACGTCCTTGCATCCAATATTCAGCTAGTCTTGAGCAGTCTCTAGACAGAGCAGACTCTCTCAGTTACTTTTTCTAGCGTTCTTACCTCCATGCACCAAGTGATCACCTCACTACACATTCCTTTTAGTTGCTGCTACTTCCTTGCTTTGATTTCACATCCAGCACCACAGTGTATGATTTAAATTCAGAGCTCTGCTGCTAGAGCACTGGTTATTCAGCAGGTGTAAGAGACAAACACATTCTAACAAACGACAAAGAACAGGGATTCAGTCACGGAACGTTACAGGTTGGAAGAGACCTCGAAAGATCATCTCAGTCCAACTGCCCCGCTGCTGGAGCAGAGTAAGCCTAAAGCACCTGCTGGACTCAGTGTCCCATCCAAGTACAAACCAGGCCCGAGCCTGCTTAGCTAATCCAACAGTCCAGCTCATCCAACAGCCCACCTCTATGTCTCTTCACCCCTTCCTCCAGGCCAGTTCAGCACTACTCTGAAAGTAGCTCACTGTGGATAAAATTCTGACATTAATTTTGCCCGGGAAATCTAAACCCTTACAAAAGAATAAATTCTGTTTTCTCTATTCTCTGCAAGAGTAATAAAGAAAGAAATCAAACAATTTAAATGAGCTTTTTCAGATACTCCCACTGTCTAGCACTAAGGATTTTAAATGCAAGCAGCCCAGCACTATCTGTCAGGAGGACTTCCCCCCTCCAAAGTCCATTTATTTCTCTGTCTGCTGTTAAGTCGCTGTTATCTTCTATTCCCTGTAATAATGAGCATAAGATCAAGTGAAACTGAAAATGGAAAGGACTGTGAAAGATGACAGACTGCAAGGGGTTTTATTGGAACTATGGGTTGCTCCTGAGGTCAGAATCAGTGAGTATAATTAGATTCCTGGCATTTACAACAAATGTAAAGCAACGCGGCGATCCCTTTTGTGTGCGCGTAATTAAACACGCACTTTTACTGCCCTCTGCAGATCCGCAAAGTTACTTTGATTCTGGCACATGAAAGCTGATTCAAAGAGCAGGCACAAAGCTGCTTCTCTATATTGCCCTCATATTTCTGAAAACAAAGCATTTTTCAGAAGAAATGGAATAGCCCCTTTCTGAAGAAACACAAAAGGGAACCTTGTTTTTGCTAATAATTAAGAGCCATGGCAGTACCTCCCAGAAACTTTCTCAACAGAAACCTGAATAGATAGAAAACCTCCCAGCACAGACAGCTGAACCCCAATTTAACCCACAAAGTTAGTTCTAACTTCCCACTTTAAACTAAGTTACTTCTCAATCAGCACTTTTTGGATAAATTAGTTTGTTCTTGTACTCGAACAAAATCCTAGAGAGGCAAGCTTGAAGAATGAGAGCACCGGTAACCCCAAAGTACAGCGGGGACCGCAGTGACAGATGCTAGGTCTCAGCTGCTGGCATGTTTTGTGTTTAGGTACTACCCAGATGCCACAAAATTGTGTAGAAACCGCTTTGTCTCCCAAGCAAGTGAAGGACACACAAGACATCCCAACTACACTGCTTTCTGTGGAAATAAAGCGGAGTTTTGACCCTTCCCAAAGTAACTTCCATCTCTGAACTTCTTACACAGCATTTTGCCAAAATTATCCCCATTTGTCAGGAAGCACTCAAAAGGTTAGTAGTGACCCACCTTCTCACATTCTGAGAAACTACATAGAAGAAAACACAGAAGACTAAGATCTTCCAATAAATTAAACCCTTTCAAAAGGGCTCTTTGCCAGTCCTGTTTTGACAAATAAGTGCCTGATCCCCCAGCAGACTTCCACAGAGCCCCTTACTCAAGCACCCGTAACTGCTCTGTGTCTGCCTTGCCTCTGCACCAGGGGCTTTTACTTTGCATTAGCAACACGACAAGCAGACAGTTCTGAAAATAACTTCAGTAAATACATGCGTGAAGAAAATGTTATTTTCGACTTAAAAACAGGTTCATGGAGCAAAGACGAGTTTAGGTCAGCTTCCATCCTTGTAGCATCAAGTCCTTTTCAAAGCATCTCTCCTGTCACCTTTAATTTTTGAACTAGCTTTCCAGTTACTTAACAAAAAGGTACAGATGCTCCTTAAAGCTTTATGTGACAACAGCAGAGTGATGAAAGATGACCAAATTAATGCCCGTGTGAAGGAAAAGCTGGGTCAGCTTAGCTCCGAAATGTTCTGCTCACCATCCTGTCAGCACACGTACACCAACTACCCAGTCAAAACAGATGGAGCTTTAAATTAGCCACAGCTAGGACTACTGTCAGCTAGCCAGGCATGGTATGGAGGATGCTGAAAGAGGACAAGACTTGGTGTGAAGGGAGTAAGAGAAGCACAAACCAGAAGGCACAAATCTATAAAAAGCAGGGTTGACAGGTTCTGCTGCCTACGTAACCACCTGCTCGCTTTTATTTTTAAAGGAACTTAACCTAATAAGTCTAAAGTTTGACAGTGCCACTTGCCAATTCTCCATCTGAAGCAAAGTCTACCGTGTGCAGCTAAGGACAACTGAAGACATGGATATTATTTTTCCATAAGATTAGTCTCTGACCACACAATAGCCGAAGTGGGCGAGGTCATCCCGAATTCAACCACGAGAGGGCTTTGCAAGAAAAATGTTTTCCAACACGATATTCACAGAATCACAGAACATTAGGGATTGGAAGGGACCTCGAAAGATCATCTAGTCCAATCCCCCTGCCAGAGCAGGATCACCTAGACCAAGCCGCAGAGGAATGTATCCAGGCAGGTTTTAAACGTCTCCAGTTCAGTACCTTCGAGAAACCACCCAAATCCAGACAAAATGAGGGCTGTCTTCAAATGCAGTCCATAAAATCTAACCTCTCTGAGTAGCTGAAGCAAAAGGGAATAATTTGTAGGATCAGAGACACTACTATGATGCTCAGCATAAATTAAAAACTATCTGCACCTGTCTCACAAACAGCTACGGAACACGGACCAGCTACGTTTCCAGGCCAAAGCGCTTTACCAACACTTAGCTAGTTCTTGGGTAAGCGTGACATGCTGAGCAGCACCTAGGGTTTGCTGCTAACAAAGCCAGCAGAATTAGTTTATCTGTGAGCTAGCTGGAGCACATCACAGAGAAAGTCAAAAAAGGGCAAATTAGCTCAGAAAGAGTCACACAGGGCCTCACGCTCCAAATCAGAAGTTACACAGCATTGCTCTGAAAGGTGGAAGGATGGACTGTAGATGGACCTGAGCATGTCATGGGCACAGCATGTAAAAAGCAACACGTTATCTCAGCGGGGCAGTTTGCATGCAAGAGCAAGACTTGGCCAAAGTAACAAGTTAGTTGGACTTGTCTCAAATTATGTTTATGGACTGACCACTGAAAAACACATGCCGCACAAATTTAAAAGATCTCATGCCATTTGCCAAATGATTTGTTCTATGTTCCTCTATGACATAAAAGTGTAAGTCTCACCTTTTTGTCTGGTACATTCCTACACTGCATAGGTGTTGGGACTCTTCACAAGCATTTCCCACCACACCTGAACCTTTTAGTCAGACAAAGGCTCCTGTGTTTCCTCCTCAGAAAGATTCCAAAGAACACATCCCAGAATCATCAGAATGGCCACAGAGAACTCAAATTACTCAAAACTATTGGGAGGGGCATGGTTTAGATTTTAGTTTAGTAGTATTTGTTCACATGCAATCTTCTCACCAAGAACAATACTAAGGCTCAGCACACCTAGATGCTTTCTGGAGTACTATGGTTTGTGAAGGTAAAGAAAAAGCCTAATAGAAATACATTTTCAGAGACATGAGCATTTTGTGGACTAGTAGAGTAACAAATGTGTGTACAGTAAGATCTGAAATGTAAGCATACCCTCTACCTATCTCAAGTGGAAAATTACTGGGTTCCATATTCTTATTTCGGGAGCAGGTATCCGTAAGCTTACCCTTTAGAAGCCTCTAAACAGTCTTCTGAATATTCTACTGACCCCACCTGCTTAGCTAGCTACAGCAGTGTAGGAAAACTTCTTTCAAGAAAAAAAGTCATACGGGCTGTTCTGATATTCAGATAACGATTAAACACCCCATCTACTTCCCACTAAAAGTCTCACCTAATTGTTTTGCTTCTAGCACAGGGACACCAGCACTGCTTCATTCTGCTCCACCATATCGAGGATTTAAATTGCTGATCTGCTCCAGGATCATTTAAGGTGATATTTAATGGTCTACATTACTTATGAGAGCAGATTACATCTATCTGTTAGTACCTCAGGATTTAAGTTAAGACGCTCTGGACCACCTGAAATTACACAGGAAAAGTTCTGCCCCTTAGTTTGTGCAAAATTTAGATACAGTTTGAGGTTAAGAATAGCATGAATGGAAGCCAATCCACTGCTCACCTAATTCATTGCACAGCCAGTGCAACACTCCCAGACAGCTCAAGCTCTTCTTACTACTCACTGCAGCAAACATAGCAGCAGCTCCAGCACCCAACATCACCTCGTAACATGCATCTAAGTGTCAGCTACTCACCTGCACTTCAAGGTTCAAGCTGACAAAAAATACCAGTTTCCAGGTATGAAAGATGTAGTCTTTCACAGAAACCATGACATACTCATTTCACAGGGGGCAGAGACACGATTTCAGAGCAATACATTAATCCAGACCATTGTTCAACTGCATTAACTATTAGAATCTGAAGACATGAATGGATTTGTTCTTGGCTTCATGTTACCACTAATCTTTAAAATGCTCAGAACGTGCATCTGCTCAAAAACAGCCCACTTGTATGAGAATAGTTTAGACCCATCAGCTACTAACAATCAAGCAGAACAGAGACAGAACTGCAGTAAGCAGCTCACCCAAATTAGATGCATTAACCATTAAAAACCTGTAATAGTAAGCAGTCATGACCTGAAATACTGTTCCCAAGTAGCTTCATATGCAATTGTCTGTGAGGCCTATCAAAGTTAAAAAACAAGGCACTTAGAACAATTTCTGTGGGCTTAAATCCCTTTCACCTTAAGTAAAGCCATCAAACGGTTCAAGTTAGACATGGAATAGTTCAGCTTGACCTTAAGACCACATTTATCAAAAGGGATACAGGAAAAACGTTCCAAAGCAAACTGCAGCTCAAGTTGCAATTAAACACTTCAACAACAACAGACATCATGGCCAGAAAATGTGCCGTAAGCAGTCTGGGAAGGGCAGAGAAGGCTTACTCCAGGGAGTAAGCAAGATGAACATGTGTGCTAGGAAGGCTGGGTCCTTAACATCAGAGCACAAGCTAATGACTATGTCACTGCTTCCTCTTGGAAGCTTCCCGATCGGATCACGGTACCAGACTTTTAAGAGTGCCCAACAAGTCACTAGCAATATTGCTTACAACTGGGATATGCACTCTGGTTGAAGTGTCTCCACTGAGCCTTTGTAACACCAACATCCAGATATTCCCCTTTAGAGATGAAACCAGGTCAGGTGACTTTAACAAATGTTCCCACATAGTAAACAAGATTGAAACATCCACATACTCTCTAGCAGTACTTCCAGAGACAGAACATGGTGATCACCAAAGGACATCTACTAAGCTCAGCTGCTTCTAAGGAGTCTGCAAAAGGCCAACAACAAGCTTAGTCATTATGACTAACTCTTAGGTTTCATTCCAATGGCCTGCACACAAATAAGTAGTTTTTAAGGTCTCCCTCAAAGTTAGTGGATAGTGCTAAAACACACAAATCCTAGCCTGGAATTAGCATCAGTCTCAGACACATGGATTTCTCTATTTTGATATGTACAGAACATCACTAGTAAAACATGAAGTTAAAGAGTCACAAGTAAAGGTAATTTCATTTATTTTTCCAGTAACATCCTGTACAAAAGCAATAGAAATATCAACTGCTTTCAGCAGAAAAACAATCTGTACAGTGTTATCATTTACAACAGTTTTATATCAAAAATCAGCAATTTTTAAAGAAACCAAACATTTCCCCCAGACACTGTCTTCTTGACTGTATTTTTCTTGACTGTATAGATGTCTCATGACTATTTACAAACTCCAAATTCAGCCTACTGCTTCTTAAAGCACTACTGCCTAGTCTTTAACACACTGACCTCCAGTGATTTCCAATTGCTTCTGAAACACTCTTGCAAATAAATATTTTTTTTTCATGGCAAGGTAGTTAAATTTTCAGTAAGTAGCTGGAGGAGATGAGCTTACTAGTACTAACTGGTAGCAAGGTTCAGGAACCACTTGCACTACTTCACATCAGATCTTTGCAGAAGAGCCAGATGGAAAAGCAAAGTGACATTGAGATGCTCAAAAATATCTCCCTACTTCGCCGTTGATCTGCAGGTGGACAACTGCATAAGGACACAATGGAGGTGAGGAGCAGAATCAGTAAGATCCTGAACCATTCAGAATTACTTGAGGACAGCATTGCCTTTGGCTGGCTTTTACACTAAAACAGTACATTAACAAAGTCTGATATACATAAGTTAAAAAGAAGCCACACAACTGTATTTTTTACATAAGTTTGGTTCAAAAACACATAGACCAACCACAATTTAAGAGAACAACTTTCACCTTCACTTAAGCTTTCTTACTATTAAACATTAATGAATCAAACTAACTTCTCAAATGTTAAAAAACCTTCTTCTAAGACAGCTTCACCAGACTATTTAACTCACAGTATCGAAATCTTTAAGCGGTTCACTCAAACACACATCCAAGTCAAATTCATTTTCTGCTTGACAGTCAACATGTCTAACTTTGGTGGGAGTGCCAGAACAGGTATCCTGGAATATAAAGTCAGTTAATTATTATCAGTTAAACATGGGTTTTGTTATGCAATAATTCATTTCACTTCTGTAATTCATTTAGAGCCTTCATAAAACAAAGCCTTGCGCACACTTTAAAAGCCATACAAAGGCCCAAAGCTAGACTTAAGATGAAAGAGATTCAAATGAAGGCTTCTGTCCACCCAGTGATTTCTTGCAAATGTTTTAAAGATGTACATATATGCAAACTTCCAAATGTTACAGCTGTACTAAATGCTTTCTGGGCAAAAGAAAAGCCTACTTCAAAAAGCCAAAGTGTGCCAAGCAAATTACACGCTATTTTAAAATTAGGTATTGCAATCTGAACTAGTATTTCCACTGTACACCGCAGTTTGTAGCTGACATGCTTTGAACAGGTACACTTTCTTTTGCAGACTGTGAAAGATGAGATGTTGGTCATTTGAGATGGTCACTTAAGCTGTAACTAACTCAGCAGACTACAGCTGGGAAAATTAATTTAAAGATCACTGAGTTTATACACAGTCCCTAAAAGCAAGTCATGGAATTTCTCATACCCAGCGTAGCCTGAATATATAAGTTCAAATAATGGACTAATTATTGCATTTACACAAATGAGATATACTTACATCATTATCTGGACAGCTTGTCTGAGAGTCAGTAGAATTGCTTTCAACAGATTCTGTCTCCATCTCACCAAGGTCAACGGGACTACTGTAAAATAATAAAAGACAATACAGCTTGAAACAAATACAGTTTTAGAGTGCTAAGTTGCACTTTGTAGTTGTAGTTCAACAGCCAAACAAGAGCAGAGACCTAAAGAGATCACAGGGATAAGCAGTGACAAACTGCAGACACCGACCAGAACAGCAGGTCAGCTCAGTACAGCTGAAACAGCCAAGGAGTAACTTAAAGTCTTGAGACTGAGCACTGCAACTTGTCAAAGGCAAATATACAGCACCCAGGCAACACCTCACTACAAATGGTGACAAATGCCACACAAGAACAAGAATGACTTTTTTCCAGACAAGGTTTTCATTGATTTGTTTTCCAGCAGAAGATTTAATATATCTGTACATACAATAAAAGTAGAGCCAAACATCTGAAGACAGACTTGAAGACTGCCATCACCAGCTGCTTCAGACTAAAGTCTCAACTCCCCTAACATTGATTACAAGTAAAAGTAACCCTTTGCTTTTAGATTCCATTGCTCCACATTTGTTTTAAAAATCAGCATATCTGTTAAGGAAGTTCATTACAGTACCATTGCTGAGGATTTACATCTCTGTAGTTAATTCTGTAGTTCTGGAGTTTTATTCTGTGTCTCCCCTGGTCAGGTTTTATTGCTTTCTATGGAGGAACATAACTACTTATGTTACTCTACATCTTCTAGAGCACAATACCACAGTAGCTTGGACTGTGAACACCTGTGGCCATACTTTTAACTTAATGACACCTTGAGATGATTTTACAAATGCTTCTTTCTTCCTCTCTGCTCCAGGAACAAGGCTTCATACAATTGTTCTTGAACAAGCAAGTGAGAAGGCTGTGAGTCAGGTCCTTGCACACTGTACTGGGCCAAGCTCAGTATGTGAAAGATCTGTCAATTAGTGAGAACTCTCTCACGCTGCTTCTACCATGGATTAATCTGCAGACTCCTCTGGAAGAATCAGCTACTTGCCTTGATGCTGTGGCATTTGCTTTTACAGAGCACTGAAGAACAAGCTGTGATTTCACCCCACAGACGTACATTAAAGGAGTGAGGGATACACATGTATGTGCTGTCACAAGGACACTGTGACAAGTCTAGTCCTGCCGACTCTGTTCAGAAAGTTATTAAGTGTGCTATCATAAGAGGGCTATGATGGTGATTTTGGGTTTTGGGGTTGTTGGTTTTTATTTCTGCTTGTTTTTTAACTTAAGATTTTATATATTAATTTCCATAAAGGTATCTTGAAAACCAAGGTACATACATTTCTTGCAGATCACATCCTTCTTCAGTAGGTGGATCCCAGGAATGCAGTGCAACTTTCCACAGTTTAATCTGCTGGTCCCATGACCTACGGCTGTACTTCTTAAATTTATTTGGAGTTCTGGGATGAACCCCTGGTATGCGATGGCATCTGTTCAGATATTAAACATGAAAAATTCCTTATTTCCTTTTCCACACATAGCATGGAGTTTGAAATGTGAAGACTGCCTGCCTGCTACACCGACACATCACAACACAGCAAATTCTAAAGCTGTTTTGTTGTTTTTGACAGAAAACTGCTTAAGTGAAAAGTTGTCAGGTCCATATCAGCTTTTTAGCTTTCCTTTGGAAAAAAAACCCCAAACTATGAAACTTGATATTAGGAAACATTTTTTCACAGAAAGGGTGGTCAGGCACTGGCATTGGCTTCCCAGGGAGGTGGCTGAGTTGCCATCCTGGATGTGTTTACAGATAGTTGGATGAGGTGTTGAGGGACATGGTTTAGGGGTGACTTTGTAAGGTAGGGAAGAAGGTTGGAGTCGAAGAGGCCAGGGATCTTTTCCAACCCGAGTGATTCTGTGAAACAGGTCTCAAAAACCTCATTCCAAGCTCAAGAGCAACTCTAACCCATTTTGTCTTTTAGTTCACCAATGAGAAAACTGCCAAACAGTTTCATTTCCTCTAGCTGACAAGCACACCCAAAACAACTTTCACTTCCATTTCCCCAGCATGAGATGGTTTGAAGGGATACTCCTCATGCACTGAATAATAACAAGAAAAATAAAATCTGCATCTCTTGATTGCTAGTTTGACTTCATCAGCTAAAAAACACATCACATAGTTTTTATAATTAGATGCCTTCTACATCAACATATCTCAGATTCCAAGTTTAGCATATTTATATGCTTATAAGGAAGGGGTATGAGTTATGATCAAATGTTTATTTTCCAGAAACTCAGGCAGGCAGCTTACCTAGGAACTTCTTTAATGTATCTATCATAGGCAATTGTGTTTTTTCCGTAGTTTATCTGTTTCTGTCGTCTCATCAAAACCACTTCATCTGTCTCAAGTTCTACTGCCACAGTGGACTCCTTTGAATCAGAACTAAAGAAAAAACGTTGTAGATTGAAGAAAACAAGCAGCACCAAAACAAACTCACACACAGAAGATCATAAGGAAACATGTTAAAAACTTTTCAGATGAATACTTAGGATGTTACTAAACTGTGATGGTGGAGCAGACGTAAGATGTGCTACTTCAAACTGGGCACTATAATGTGGTACATGTACCAAATTACATGAAAACCAACAAACCCAGCAAGGTACATGTGACAATTCAGGACCAATTGTCAAGGTTTTCCTCAGTCAAGACAGAATTTAACCTACCTTCCAGAGGAGGACTTCCTTTCTCTTGAAAATTCATTTATTAGGAGTTTTCTTCTGTATCTGCAAGAGTTCAAATGAGTATGAAGAATACACGCACAGAAAGAGAACACGTAAGGCTGTACTGTCACAGTTCTCACTTGATTCTACTGCTCAGTTAAATAGCAGTCTCAAAGAATCCAACCCAGATGACGGTTGTGACTATGGATAGGGGTTTGTTTTCTCTTAAGAACCCAAAGATCTGAAGACTTTCTTTTCCCTAAAAATCTTTTTAGAGCTATGACATGCAAACACAGCAATTAGCGACAAGGCATTTCAAGTCATTCAGTCTAAGACATTGAGGAAAAGCTTATACCAAAAGGGAGATACACATCAGCTCTCCAGAGAGCGTGCCTTGCCATTCCTGCAGGACTTAAGCCAAAGCTGACCTAAAAATGGCAGGCAAGATGCTAAAGCTCATCCGACCTTACTGTAATGGTGAAGTTAAAAACTAAAATAATACTCATTCTACAAAACAACTACCATTTCCCCTCCTTTCCCTGCTTGATCTTAAACACTCATTGGTACCTTGCCATTTCTTTGTTAACACTGGTCCTCATCTCATCTTCTTCCACTGCAGTTCCCCAATCTAAACACCGGGAAAGCGGTCCAGGGCCTTCTGGCGTTGTAAAACTAGAAAGGAAAAAAAAAGCCTCTATGTTAACATTTTGTGTTACTGTATTTACCACCCTGTGGCCAGCATCTCCCTCATTTGCAGCATGAAAGCTATCTGATGTTTAAGTTTATAGCACTCTAAATGGCCGTGAAAAATACCATATTGTTCTGTTAAAGTGTCATCACTGTAACACTAAGCATCAGCTGAAAGTTCCACCTTGAGGTCGTGTGGTTTGGGGTTTCTGTTTTGCTTGTTGGGTTTTTTTTTTCTTAAGAGGTTTATGTGCATATCTGGAGAAACGTGCCACAGTAGCAGCTTGTAACCCAGCCTGCACTTTCAGTAATTTTAAGCTGGTATCCTACAGAAAAAAGATATAATACCAACTATACTCACTTATTTTCACTTAATTAAATTGAATATTTATTCCTTCCTGATTGCAGACTCATCAGCTACATAAGAGTAAAACTTAAAACAAGAGAATTAAATCATAGTTAATTAAAATTACATGACAGCACGAGCAGATTCTCCATATGAAAATACATCTAGTAGAGAAGGCAAGGCACAAAAAACCAGACAACTCGTAACTACTAAACTGAGCTCTGTGATGATTTTGCAAATTGGCATTTAACGTTATTGTAGCCCATTGTTGCAGGGGAATAAGCTTATATCCCTTTCCAGACAACAGTAGTTGCCTAACATGCAGATTATTAAATATGTTTCCCAGTTTCTGCTCTCTTGATTTTCCTGAAGTACAAACTCAAAACCATATCCTACAAACCAGAACATTTTTAGTAGATCTGGAAATGCTCTGGAGACTTACCAGAAATCTGTGCATAAAAAGCCCCCTCCAAATCAGGAAGGGAATTAGATCCATCTGTGCTAAAACCAGGTCCAACTCCTTCCTTGTTCCTGTCTCAGAAACTGGCTTGCACTATTTTGAGATTTTTGTTAAATTCAAGCTAGAAGTTCTTTTTTAGATGAAACCCAGTTATCGACTCAATCTGTAGCACTTGCTCTAGCTCCGCAGAAACATGCAGGTCACATTCAATTACTGCTTTCCATGTCAGAGGCCAGCACAATCCCAGTAGCCGCAGCATCTGAGCTATTTCCTCAGCTCTGTGCTGTACTTCAACATACTTAATTTGGTACTTGTGCAGTGTGTGCAGAGAACTAAGGAGAACACAGAAGGGTCTACAGCTTTTACTCTTGATCAGTTTGACTCAACTCTCAACCCAGTGTGTGCCACCATTTCACATTTGGTGAGAAGCCAGACTACAGATGGTGCTCAAACTCTGCCAGAGGCAGAAAAACAAGGTTAGAACTGCTCAAAATGAATCATCTTCCATCCCAATCCTCTTCCCATTTTACAATTTTGTTTTGACAATGTTAATTGACATAAACAAAAAGTCCTTCTGGGGCAGGAAGAGAACAGCTTTAATGAGAGCCAAATCCAAACTGAACCAGAAAGCACACCCATGCAGCTCAACACTGAGACGCACAAAAGCACTTCTTACTCAGGTTGAAGCAACATGGAAAGTTTCATCCTCATTGAAAGTATAGTTTTCATCCCATTCAAACACACTTGCTGAAATTCATTTCATTTACTCCGGATACTGTAATTTAAGTCACTGACCAATGTTTTCCCTGCTTGTTATCAGCAAAGAAATTGAAATGGTTACAGGGAAACATCCATCTAACTTTAGATGCAGAAATGCAGATTTAATCACCTCGTCTGCAGGCCACAAGCCTCATCCACTGATAAAAGGGTCTGAAGTGGCATGAATAGCATTCTCAGGTGTAAAGAACGCTACTTAATAAGATACTTCAATTAAACTGAAGTTCTCCTGTGCTGGGAAGCAGTAAGGGAGGCAGTCGGCAGCAGCGTGACTAGGTGAGTGCCCTCAGAAGTGGGCCTCACCACACATGTGCTGACACAACTTCTCAAGGCGATCTGTACTGCCTTCAGAAACATGAAGATTGATGGCTTTGAGTTTTTAAGCTTGTCATTTCGTTGAGTTTTACCGCGACAGTATGCACCGCCTATGCCCAGCAGGCTTGTGGGGTTACTGCGTCAACATAAATGGCAGCAAACAAGCCTGGCACAGGGCAGGAAACGACGGAGAAGGTGATATGGGAGTAACAAAGAAAAACGTTTATTCTTAGGACGGGTCTCCTGTCTTATAAGAGAAACACTACAGCCCACTAGTATTTTATACACTGGCAGGGCTTGAAAATCCAAGCATTCTGATTAGCCAACATCTCCTGAGCAACGGCGGGGACTGCCTCACCTGTCCAGCCGGCGGTGGTCGGGCGGCCGCTGCCTGTTCCCACCGGCGCTCGCTGAATCCACTTCGCTCAGCTTCCGCCGCCTCCCGTCTGCGCCGCGTTTTCTGCCCTGGGGCCAGCGGGGCGGGGGCTGGGGGCTGTTGGCAGACGAGTCAAGGTGAGGCGAGTAAGAACCCGGATTATTGTTTACCAGTTTTACTTCAGTAAATTATTTCAAGGACCACAGCAGCCGCGACCCTCTCCCCCGCTGAGAGGGGCCTCTCCCGCATCGCCATGTTCGGTCCCACCGCCCCCCACCACGCTGCGGACAACGGCGGGGCCGGGAGAACCAGGCGCTGGCAGACACCCCCTAGCCCGCCGCCTGAACCGCACGTCGGCAAGAAGAACCCACATCACGGCAAAGGGGATCCACGGGAGAGCACAGCAGGCAGCAACCGCCCAACGGACCCCGGAGCGTGTCCCTCAATCTCCCGCGACAGTCCCCCCGGTTAGCGGGGAGCAATGGGGGCCGATACCGCCTCCCGTCACTGGCACTACCTGCTCTCGGTGCTGTCGTGTGGACTCCGCTGACGGAAGGACATGTTGGCGTGGAAGCGGTGAGCGGCTCGTGAGGAGCGGTGCGGGACAGCAGCCTCTTGCGTTCGTGCCTTCCTTCCCGCTCAGCCCCTTCGCATCTCCCGCCGACGCTGACTGACGTCGCGATCCCGCCCCCTTCGCGAGGTCCAGCCCGCGCCGGCCCCTCCACGGGGACGAGGAGCAGGGGGAAGGCGGCGCCGCCGCTACGTGCGCGCTGCCGGGCCCGAGGCGGACGCGCCCCGCTCCGGACGCTACACACCCCTCGCCCCGTGCGATGGTTTCACCAGCCCCGCCCCGGGGCGTGTTGGCGGGAGACTCGAGCGCGGTGGCGCGCGGGTTTTGGCGCGCGCTGGCAGCGGGGCGGGGCCTGAGTCCGCGGGAACCTGCCGGGCCCTAGGGGACCCGGGGCGCTTCAAGGGTTAAACAACCAAAAATATCCCAAACGAGAGGGGAAAAAAAAGAGAGATTCTGGTGATTTAAGGAGGAAGGATGGCAGCACCGTCTCTTCAGTGCAGGTGGAGCAGTCAGTGCTTCAGTGGCCACTTCCGACCCTCTGGCTACCCGTTATGGCATCAAGTTGCATTTCATACAGGACACAACATTACATAGCATTGTGCATCAATACTGAATGAGGCTGGGCAGTGCCAAGAGGCTGCCGCCGTGCTTCAGGGAGCGGAGTTTCTGGGTGTCTAAATTGCTCGTGTAGGGTTTCCACAGGCAGAGTGAGACCCTGAGCTCTGGCTACACACCGCTATTTTACAACAGTGATACAAAAACAACATGGAGGTTTCCTGCAGCAGATCAGAAGCTCAGCTAGAAATACAACCACCTCTGCAGCCCTTGTAGACTCAGATGCATGAAAACTCCATAGCCTTTTCTTCTGGCCTTAGAATCACAGAATTGTTCAGGTTGAAAAACACCTTAAAGATCATAAATCCAACCATTCACCCAACCCCTGCCAAGTCACAATGCACATGTCCCTCAGCACATCTACACAGCTTTAAGTCCTTCCAGAGATGGTTACTCAAGGACTGCCTTGAGTAGCCCACTCCAGGGCTTCACAACTCTTTCAGTGAAGAAAATGTTCCTGATTTAGGTCTCACCTAAACCTCCCCTGGCACAACCGGACACTGTTTCCTCTCATCCTACCACCTCGTTACTCAGAGAAGACACAAACACAGACCTCACAGAAGCCTTCCTTGATTGCACTCGCACTTGTTGCATTTTAATTGCTGACAACTGGCACCTGCAGCCTACTTTGCTCCTGCAACACATGAGAGAAGTCAGCAGTCACCCTTTTGATCTCCAGCCAATTCCATCAAATCCACTTGTCCCCAGGACTGTTTGGATAACACTGTCACCTGTGGCCACAGTAGCTCTCACAACAGAAGCTGGCACAGTACTGTATTAATTCCAATAGTCCCAATCCACTGGGTTTCCCTCAAAGGCCATACACAGGTCCTGTGCTTTTCTCCTCTGAGCAGAATGTTTCCAACACATCTTCTGTGTGACATCACTATGAACATCTGTGCTTCTGCAGGGAATCACCAAGTAATATTATGAAGAACGGGTATAGCACTGACATTATTTCTAGGTGTAATGTCACAGAATCACAGAACAAGCATGGTTGAAAGAGACCTCCCAGATCATTGAGTCCAACCATACCCACAAAAACAGAAAACCTAAATACCTAAAAATCTCAGTACCTGATTGATTGACAAACACAAAATACCACCCCCTACATGCCTGCCACTATAACATGTCGTGAAGCACCATGTCTACACATTTCTTAAATACTTCCAGGGATCACGACTCAACCAGCTCCCCAGGAAGGCCGTTCCACTGCCTCACTACTCTTTCTGTAAAATTGCTAGTTAGCAATTAGAAGATTCTACAGTGGTTCCACATCCAGTGGCACCATGGCATTAAATGGCTTTAGCAGACTTCAGATCTCTTTTGCTCACTTTCATTCCTTTCTTTGTGCTACCATAGCTTGTCTCTGTGTATAGAACTTGAATCAGGGAATCAATCTGCCCTAAATTCACCTGCCAAAGGCAGACTGGTTATTTTATTTCTAGTCTATCTTCAACTGAGAAATAAGTCAAGAACTGCTTAATTAAAAATCCTATGGATTTATGTCCATAAATCCACTGTCCATCATAGGCAAAAGCTAAGGGTGCTGACAGCTGAGCTGAAATATTTCACAACTGCCTATTACTCTGGCCTAACAGCTCCAACCTCTCCAGGAGGACATCTGTCTCACGGCAAATGGGTGCTGGGGCTTCATTTGCTCCCTTACACTAGGCAACAATGCACTAAATAGAAACAGAGCAGTTAGACACAACTCAAGTTGCACACTGCCTTTGCAGTTTTAGATCCTGAAAAGTCCTTCTTCCCCCTTTTACAATGGCCTAAAACATCCAAAACCCCCCCACCCCAGAACAAACAACAGTACTACTGAACCCATAATGAAATATCAGCAAAGTAAGAGCAAAAGCAGACTAATAGGGATTTTTAAAGTCTTTAATTCTTTTGCATAAAGACAAATGCCCAAAAAAGGTGACACATTCCCATATTTACAATCATCCTAAATGACACAGAAGCATGCACATTTTTGGAAAAAAGGTTCTAAACATGTCTTCTTAAGAAAGTGCTGAACAAGTGTATTCCTCATACACACAAACACACACACTGCGTGCACTGTGACGCGTGACAGAGCCCCCACCCTCATGCTGGGGCACTGCTGAACCGTGCCTGAGCGTGCCTGCAGATAACATTTTGGAATAGACTGGGAATAGTTTCTGGACAAACAGCTTACTTCCACATCAGCAGCACAATGGCAATGGGCTTTCAGCCCTATGGTACACCACGACCTCCACAGCAAGGCTGCTGTGTATCATCTCTGGCACTTACACAGGTCTGAAGTGACCTTGCAGAAAGCTGAACTGAGCTCCCATAGAGACAATTCCCAGCTCTCAGATGTGTGTCCCACTACCAGCCACATAACATGCCACAAGGACTCTTAAAAAAACAAAAGGGCACACAAATCTGATCTGAATTCCAACATAGCCAGAGCCCTCACTCTGATCTTCTGAGTGTGACGCTAGAACAAAGCCTTTCTCAACACTGTTCAAATCCTTAAGCCTGGACACTCCATGGCCAAGAGCATCTCCAAACTTGCAAACACTGCTACTCACCTCGAGTATGAAGTAAGAAGAGCAGGCACTGAACTCATCCCCTTAACAGCAGCTTTTTGAGTCAGGTTGCAACACATAAATGCAAAATCCAAGTATTTAGGCCATGTTGCTGTTCAGTCATTCATCCCATTAAAGTAATCTGATTTTGATAAACTGTTTTCCTTTCTCTTCTCTCCCTAAGCTTTGGTAAAGGCTAGTTTAATGCATCTTGTCTCATTTACCATTCTTTGAGATAAAAAGACAATCACCCAATCCAAAAGCCAAGAATACTTTAACAACTAGAAAAAGGTTGAAGTTATCTACATTCTTCTGAAGCAGTTCTTCAGGTTGGCTGTACAGTTCTGGTCCAGTACAGACTCCCTGGTTTAAGGCGTGGCATTATGCTTCACTTTGACTCTATATTAAACCAATTTAGCAGCATTACATTAGTGCACGTCAAGTGACCTCACATGATCTCCAAATGGCAAAAGCAGCAGGATCTATCAACTGAAGTAGCCTTTACAACATGATGCCCACCAGCACAGGCACAGTAGGAACGTTCCCACAAAAGCTTTAAGGAATATCCATCATCACTGTAGCACAGGCTTAATAAAATCTGAAGTTTTACACTTGAGGCAGAGCTTGCAGAAAAGAACCTATCCTTAAAGATCTGGAGAAACCTAAACAAAAGGGTAGATAACAGCATTTTATAAATATATCTAGTCATTAACAGCAAAACATTTACTCTTTCAAGCTGCATTGTTATGGCAGCAGTAAAAGGAACACAGCACTGCATATAGTGAGCTTAAAGCAGTATAAAATACAAGCCCTGTTTGTCTATACTGAGAAAGTGTTAGAGGTAGTATGGACATGCAGAGAACATTAGTGGTTGGAAAAACAAGGGCAGTACTACAGACCCTATATTCCCAGAGTATTCGTCAAAGGGAATATGGAACACTTATGCCCATCTTCTCATGTTATTATCAATTCATAAAATGCATTTTTCTCAATTCTATTTAACACATTCCTGCCATATTTTGAGAGTCCAACTAAGGTTTCTCCTTTAAAAAAAGCCATAGATACACTGACACTTACAAACATTTAAATGGGCTCCAAAACAGCCACATTCATTTTTCCTGTTTAAGACAGAAAATTTCTTTTAGCAAAAAGGTGGATGGTGCAGCAGCCCACCACGTAACCCACTTTCAAACTGCATTCGCCTTCCATAGATAAAGTTCTTGCCACTTGAGAGTTGAGCTCACCACAGCTAAAAAAACCATGGTTAAAAACAGTGTAATGCTAAATATTGATCTTTGCATCTAGAAAAACAATGCATTCTTTCAGAAAAGCTACTTAATTAGCTTTAGATATTTCACATATAAAAAAAAACCCCACTGAATATATCCATTCTGTAACGGAATCTTATACACAACAAATAAAACTATAAAGCAGTGAAATATCAACTATTTAGAAGATGAGAAGGGATCTCTTAAGTGTGATGTATAGACACATGCTTCTTTTACCTGCACATTTCACCATATGTTGATTGCACGTGTGCTGACATTAAATCTCTTCTTTCAGTGCAGATCTGATGCAACCACATCAGTTTTCCCAAACTTTATCTGCTGATCGCAGGCTACATCCCTATTCTTCAATCTGTTCTGTCTCAGGAGAAAGAAGTTCTTCAATATTTCTATATACAAAGAGAGACTAGATATTTTAAAATACTGAATTAGCACTTTTGAAAAGGGAATCACCATTAAGTCTTACTCGTGCTCAAGTAATTAAAAAAATTTAATGAAGTCAATAGAAATATGCCATTAGCACAAATTTTTAAAAGCTCTATTTGCCTTCTCCCCATAGTACTGGAATTCAAAGTCTAAGTAGCACAAAACTAATTGCGTGCCATATTCTTAAAGAATTTTATTATGCAAAACATTCCAAGATCACTGTTGAACATTTATATCCCAGTCCACAGCACTTCAGAGCCTGCATTAACTGTAGATTGAAGACAGTCAAACTGTACAAAAGACTATCTGCTCAGCCAAGATATTCGACTCAAGATTACTATTCATCCTATTAAAGCACCACAGGAATCTACAGCCCAAGAGAAAATTTTCACTGAAATCTACTGCTGCAAACGCAAAACTACGACTTCATCATAAAAGTGTTAAGAGGCAGAAAAGCTGCTACTGAATAATAAAGACAACACTTTTCATTTGGGCCATGTGTTTTCTGCCTGAACATTCTGGGTTGAATATTTCAATTTACTACGTCTGAAGCATAAAATCTTCTAATTAAGATACTGCATTAAATACAAGAGGATAGGATAAAATACTATATAATAAAGCAACAAAAAGAGAAACTGATCTGCCTGAACCAAGCAGTTGGACTCCGCAGAAAAATACTGTGTAAGGGCTACTGAAAAAAGGCAAGTAAAAATACCCACAAACTCACCTTGGTATTTAAAGTTTTTTCCTTGTTACTCTGCCTTCAGCATTTGCACTTCCCCATCCCATTTCAGGGTATTCTGACTGATGTCCTTCCAAGAAAGTGCTACAAAGTTTAAGCCTAAAAATGAAAAATCCCAAAGACTAAGTAATTGACTTTACTATAGTAATCTTTTAACGCGAAACGCTACTAACTCTAACCGAGACCACAACACGAGGATGTAAAGGCAAAATTTTACCATATGACATGTAAATACTATCTGACATCACTCTAAGACAAGTGCTAAAGTAAGTAAAATAAAAATCTACACTTATAATAAAAGCTTGGATTGAAACACAGCAATAAAGTAACACTGCTCCTAATGTAATGCAAAAAAAAGACCCTCGTTGTTTGGCTGCATTTTGTACCTCTCCAGCCTGAAGTCTGGATCTCTGCAAGTTCTGCTGTCAGGCAGAAAGAAGTTGGTTTTTTTCTGATTGTTCCATCCTGAAGAACAACTGGCTGGAATCGGATCACTGCATGCAAACAAATAATTATCACTGTTGTCTGCCACAAAACAACTTAATCTCTAAGGAGACAGCAGAGAAGCTTTCAGCTTCTAGGCTGAGGAGGTGAAAGGCCAGTGACAACACGATCAATTCTGTAAAATGCCATTGTTTTCTGTAAGACAAAAGGGTGAAAGGGGCGCATCATCTTCCAGCATTACTTCATGGCAGAAGGAGCAGAAAGCCATTACTTCCTCAAAGAACTCAAAGAACAAAAGTAACAACTACTCTGTGAAGGATAATGGAAGGAAACAAAAACACAAATACGGTATTAGAAAGTGAAGGAAAAGAAAGATCAGAAAAACACCAACCCCAAAGCACACTTTCACAGCAACAAGCCTAACATCATCATAATTACAGTGTTTACCTTGTTATTTCTGTACCGTGTTGTACTGTCATTACTTCATCATTCTCACCAAAGACTTCCCACTCCGAGCACTCTGAAAAAGCCTCCTGATGTCCTGATCCAGTAAGACTAGAAAGAAAATGAGAGTACCTGAAACCATGGACTTTTGTAACACAGCTTCTCTTCATTCTTCTGAACAGAAGGGGCCTAAGTAGAGAGAAAAACCCCCACACCTACATAGGTTTTAAGTTTAGTGCTAAAAGTCTACTGAAACTGAAATCATGGCTTTAGTTTTCTTGTGGTTCTTACAAAACTTGGTCTAGAGTTAAACTGTATTTTTCTTTACACCACCTGTCATCCTTCACTTATAGGAAGGCTCTTTATGCAGTAGCTAGGAAAGGGAAGAAAAGGAAAAACTATTACAACCAATTCCTAGAGTGCTAGAGAAGTAGTTTAATTCCTGAACATCTCAGAATAAAAGAGATGTTACTAAGAAAATTTCTAACCTTCTGATACCTATTTTAGAATATACACCTCACCCTGCCTCAGTCCAAGGCTGGGTGACCAATTCCTTGTTGTTCCAACAAGCATTTCTTTCCATCCTACCTTTCTAAAGGCAGGGAAAACGCTTAATCGAAACATAAGAAACGAACACAGGGATAAGTATGTCCCATTCCAAAAGACAGTTCACAATGAATCAATGAATGTCTGCATGGAGCATCACTTCATACCTTTCCAGTGTGTGGTACATTTGCACATAATGGTTTTTGCTCTTTGAAACCACACACGAGTCAGAATTGTTCCTTTTTCTGCGTTTCCATACCGGAGAAGAACCAGAAGAGGGACTACAAAAATAAGATACAGATTTTACACACGCAACACTTTCCATGCATGTTTAAATGCTTTTCAGAATTCTGTAAAATAACAGCACATGGAAAAGACTGTGTTTGAGGAACGATTTTTCAGTCACAACAGAGGAACTCAGAAAACGGCTCAAACTTCCGTAACCACTCCACTGTATTTTGGGAAGTGAACACAGTTACAAATGCAGAACAACCTTGGAAGCAGAACCATTTTAAGATCCTCATGCATGCCCCTGGATCAAGACAGCAGAAGTAATGAGCTGCTTCATTGCCTGTCTCCCTGCAATTCTGCAGACCACCGTGATGCTGCTAATAAAGGACAGTCACTCTTGGTTCTTGAAAAGGTACCCAGTTTTCAGTACTCTTTAACCCCAGTACTCCACCGTACAAACACAGCACCTGGATAAGCACTGCCATTTTCTGCTGCTAGTCATGCAATTATGTAATACTGGGATTTTTTGCACGTTGAATGCTCTGCACCAGCGATGGGTTCAACAGCAGAAGTACCAAACGCTGAAGATTAACAGTAACTGCCCTCCCTCCTTACATATTTCCTATTAAAAAAACCTGTCAGATTCACAACAGGTTGAATTATTTCAAAAGAAAATTTCTGGTGTTAGCTCTCGTACCTCTCTGGTGTGCAGTCAGTTTGTCTGCGTTCATCTTCACACTCATTTCTCCTCTGCTTTCTGTCAAATATGGAGGACCCAGAAACATCCTGATCTGTGCAGAACCATTCCTGAGAACTGGCTGAGGGTTCTGTACTTCTAAAAACAGAAAGGAAATAAAAGGATTTAAAATACTACACCCATGTGGCACACTGCCTGAGCAGAAGACGGGTTAACCTGCAGTAAAAATTAACAGTTCATCTTGTATGACACCCAAATGGTGCAAACAACTGCAACTTCCAGCATAGGTGAATTATGACACAGCTTAAGCTATTCAAACAGTGCAGTTACAGACCTAACAGAATTCTATTTACACTTTCCTCCCAATTTGCTAGTCAAATCCAGAATCCATCGAGAGAAGATATGTTTACCTTGTGCTCAGCATTGTACACACACAGGGGAAGAGAGTGTACTACTGCAGACAGGCGACATGCCTTCCACCCCAGAGTGCCTTACTGGGGATGAACTTAAATAATGGGAATATACTCAACACTAACAACTCAAAAGTCAAACAAGGCATTCAAGGAGACTCCCATTTTTGAGCTTGACCTCCTCTCTTGCTTCCGGTTAGGAATGCTCTAAAGGAAATACAGTCTAACTATGAAGCAAGAGACATATGCTGACTCAATCCACTCATACACACACTGGCTGCAGATCCCAGGTTTCTTCAGTAGGAGGATCCCAGGCATGCAGTGCAATCTTCCACAGCCTGATCTGCTGGTCCCAGGACCTACGGCTGTACTTCTTAAATTTGTTGGGAGTTCTGGGATGAACACCTGGTATTCGCTGATTCCTATAAATCCACAGTAACACCTATTATTTCAGAACATGATTCTCATTCTTTAAAAAAACATCCTCAGTGCATCAGGTCAAAAGGCATCAGTAGTCCAATAAATGAAATCTTAATATTTTTGAACAATTAACTGAAACATGTATATTCCAAAACATTGCCAAAATCAGACCACACAAGCAACAACTAAAGATAACATGCTGTTACTTTTAGTTCATCCAGCCCAGTACTGACTGCTGCCAAAAGTGGATGCCTACTACACCATGACAAATATGAAACAGAAACAGCATAACTCATACCCCTCTAAGTTTCCTAGAATCCAGCTACTTCTACTTCAGTTTCCCTTAATCAAATACATTTTCTTTGTGTTTAGTATTGTGCTGTGTCTGGCTGGAATGGATTACCTTCCTTCCTAGCAGTCTCCAGAGTGTTGTGGTTTGGATTCAGGTCTAAAACACTGTTGATAACACTCTATTTTTTGACTATTGCTGAACAGTGCTTGCACGGCTTCAAGGCCTTCCCCTTTTCCCCCCATCTTCCTTGCACCCTCACACAGGCACTAAGTTAAGGATGAACAAGAAATTGAGAAGGGAAATGACTGGGACAGCTGGCTCAAATTACCAAACAGATACTCCACACCAGTGTCCTGCTCAGCAATAAAAAAGGGGCAGATGAAGTAGGGTAGATGTACTCCAAAGTAGTCACTGCTAGGGCACAAGTCTACTTGTGAGAGGTACCACACAACTGCATTTGCATCACTTGCTTTTTCTCCACTTTCTTTCCTCCACCTATTAAACTGCCCATATCTCAAATACATCAGTTTTCTCTATTTTGCTCATTTTATTTTTCACCTGTCCAAAAGGGAAAAGAGGAGAACAATTAACTGTGTGGGTATTTGGTTGCTGGCAGGCATCAACTCACAAGTATGTTCAATGAACTTTTATTTGACTTTTGTCATGCGTTATCACAGTGAAGACTACTATAAATCTAAACAGCCTGAATCTTTAGGGATTATAAAAAATGAAGTATCTGGGTGAAATGCAAATGAGACTATTTTTCCCCCGACTTTAGGCAGACACTGTAACAATGATGTTCAGGATCATCTCAGAACACTTTCATTTTAAAAAAAGAAATTATCGCATATTTCTTCTGAATGTTGTTCTCACTCTTTCCTATTCTCCACCTGTGATTTAACAGATCCTTCCAGAGATATGCAACTGTCAGTCATCATCCTATGACTGGCTGCAGTTCTATCACTATGACAAACTGTGAAGCAAAGTTACAATTCACAAAGCAATCTAATACTCCTTGAAGAAAACGTGTTACTGAAGATGTGCCCATGATATTGTGTAACAAATGCTACCATTTATGGTATCTGTTGCTAATTTTTAGTCATTTAGTCTAATCTTCCAAATTTTGACCAATAACAAGCTTTCAGTGTTCACTGCACTTGGCTGGCAATTTTTGTAGTGGGGTTTTACTGGTATAAGCCACAAAGCTAAATTTAGAAAAAATAGCTGTAAATAATAACCCTCAAAACTAAAAAAAACCAAGGACACGAATGCATATCCACACATTCCCAAACCAGAGTGACAGAGAAAACAAGAAATCCGGGTTTTCATTTGTTAGTTACTCGTGAATCACTGAAGACTGGTTTCACAGACTCACTCTGGTTGGAAAAGACCCCTGGGATCATCAAGCCCAACCATCCACCCTACCTTATAAGTTCATCCCTAAACTGTATCTCTCAACACCTCATCCAAACAATTTTTAAACACATCCAGAGATGGCGATTCAACCACCTCCCTGGGCAGCCCATTCCAGTGCTTGACCACCCTTTCTGTGAAAAAATTCTTCCCAATATCAAGTCTGAACCTACCCTGTTGTAACTTAAACCCATTCCCTCTTGTTCTAGCACTAATTGCTTGTGAAAAGAGACCAGCACCAATCTCTCCACAACGTCCTTTCATGTAGCTGTAGAGAGCGATGAGGTCTCCTCTCATCCTCCTCTTCAAGCTAAAGAGCCCCAGCTCTTTCAGTCCTTCCTCATAAGATTTATTCTCCAGCCCCTTCATCAGCTTTGTTGCCCTCCTCTACTCCAGAACCTCCACATCTCTCTTGTATTGAGGTGCTCAAAACTGGACGCAATCCTCAAGATGTGGCCTCATCAGTGCCAAATTCAAGGGGACGATAACCTCCCTACTCCTGCTAGCCACACTATTTCTAATACAAGCCAGGATGCCATTGGCCTTCTTGGACACCTGGGCACACTGTTGGCTCATATTCATCTTCCTGTCAACCACAACCCCCAGGTCCCTCTCTACCACACTGCTCTCCAGCCACACCTCCCCAAGCCTGTAGCACTTCATGGGGTTGTTGTGGCCCAAGTGCAGGACCTGGCATTTGGCCTTGTTGAAGCTCCTGCCATTAACACTGGCCCATTGCTCCAATCTGGCCCATTGCTCCAATCTGAAGTCTCTCTGAAGAGCCTCTCTACCCTCTTGCAGATGAACATTCCCACATTCTCTTACCAATACTTAAACGGGAGGCTTTACTCAGCCCTCATTCAAAGCTGTCATTTCCTGGTATCAATTAACTTCACACTGGCCTAGCACCAGTCAACAGAAATATCACAGAGGGCTTAATTAATACAGATATTAAGTGTATTTGCTACTAGCAATAGTATTCAAAAGGTATGTTTAGCTTTAGATTTTTCCATTCTAAATGTGTTCGTACGCCTCAAGTACCTGGGTTCTCTTAGATAAAAGAGAAATTAAGTTTTCCTCACTTATTGTTGATATAATTTTAAGTGAGCTGAAGCTGTGTGCTGATCTACACACACACAAGAAACAAGTATGAAATTATTTGGAAAGGTACAACATAATGCAACTTACTTGGGAACTTCTTTGATATATCTATCATATGCAAGCGTGTTCTTCCCAAAATTGATCTGTTTTTGCCTTCTCCTCAGAACCACTTCATCCATTTCCCTTTCAGCTGGGTTAGCAGCATCACTTCAAACACAAATTAAAAATTTAAATTGAGAAGAACTTTTACGAGCTTTACAACAAATTACACCTACACATACTCTACAAGTGCATGTATTCTTACACTGACAGACAGTAAGCATAACTCTTACTCCACCAGTTTACACGAGGTGAAGTTGTGCTAAGCAAAGGAATCACCGCAAGAGTAGGTCTGCATGTTTGTGTCGTTGCTCAGGTTTCTAACAAGTAAACATTCACCTAGGGGTACAGGTGCTACAGCTGCCTTACTAGAAGCTTTAGCTGGGCCTACAACAAGGAAATAAAAGACACATGGATCATTGTATATAGTGTATACTATATATAATAGAACATGCATAGTATGGTGTAATAAACTCCTAATACAAACACGACACAGTTTCAACTCTGTAGAATGAAGATGGGAATATATAGGAGCTTAGTTTGAAGGATCCAATAGGCAGTAGGTTGTGTTTTCCTTTCACTGTTCCAGTATTCTCTCTTGCAGAAAGTTGTAATGAATATGCAATTTTAAATGAGAAATAAGAGGATATGAAATGATCATACAAGTAGCTTTTGAGAGAAGACTTCTCAGGACCAGTCTCTCCTTAACCAAGATTAAAATCTTTCAAATCTCCCTTAATCACAAAATGGTTTAGGTTGGAAGGGACCTCAGAGATCATCTACTTCCAACCCTCTGCCATAGGCAAGGACACCTCTCGCTTAACCAGGTTGCCCAGGGTCCCATATAACCTGACCTTGAACACTTCCACAGTAGGGGTACCTACTACTTCTTGGGGCGACTTGTTTCAGGGCCTCTCCATAGTCATGGTGAGGAAGTTTTTTCACAGATCTAATTTAAAACAACCCTGTTTTAGTTTGAAATCATTTGCCCTTGTCCTATTACTAGAGTCCCTTGCAAAAAGTCCCTCTCCAGGTTTCCCGTAAGCACCTCCTAAGGTACTGGAAAGCTGCTATAAGGTTCCCCCCCAAAGCCTTGCCTTCTCCAGCCTGAACAGCCCCAACTCCCTCAGCCTGTGTTCACAGGCATTCATTAATGCATTCACTACACATACACATATTCATTAATGTATGCAAAACAGTCAGAGACCACCACATGGCTATTGCTAAAACCAACGCAACAACAGTTAACAACTTTGCTACACCTACCTCATAGTTTTTCTGTTTGATGTCCTCATTGTTTTGCCTTCTTCAATTCTGCCTTCCCAGATCGGGCAACTAGAAAGAGGCCTAGAATGTTCTGGTGTTGCAGAGCTGGAAAATAATGAGAATTCAATATGAACATTTGTTGATCATAGCATATTTAATTAATAGAAACTTCAATAATAGGCAAAAACAGTTCCACAACTGTAACACCATGGGCATTCTGCTACTCTTTCAGTCCAAAGTCAATCAAAACATTTCAGCTCAAGTTACCTTTAGCAGTGATTTAAAATTGTAAGTTTTCCTTTGCAGGAAAAAATAATGGTCCTGAAGGAAAATTTATGTTAGAACATAAACCTGAGCATCTCTTAAGATAGTCCCAGCCAATGCAAACCCTTCTCTCTACTACTTGAGAGTAGCCCTTCTCAATAAAGCTTCAGCTCCATTGAAGAGCACAATTCATTAAATTACTTGAGGTCAAAATCATTCTAGTCAAGATTTCGTCATTAGCTAAGAATTTTGCAAAGGACCAGGGAGAGGATTCAAAAACATAAAGAGACCCTCATGTGAGCAGAGCTAACATCTTGTGAGACACCATCATATCCAAACTTACTTCAACAATGTAAACTCTATTGTGAAAGCCAAAATGACAGCCAAGAAGCTCTTACTTAATCAGTTTGATCACAGATGTTCTTCAAGTGGAGAAACAATTACCAGGTTCCTTGTGATCTTAAAAGAATGTAATAAAAATACGTGCTCTTTTTTAAGTTATACTTTTGTCAGTTTTCTACAACTATCCAGGTACTCACTAGTTTCCATACTTTCTGTCAGATGTTAAGAGACCAACATCAACTACTTTCAACTAAAGTCTAGAATATCCAGAAGCACAGCAAAATAATCCTAGAACTACCCATCTACAAAATTTGAACTCATCTCAAACTGTCCTTGGTACTGGAAACCCAAAAAACCCCAAACAAATGTATTCACTAGGAGCTGTTGTACAGCTGAATGCACTGAGCGCACTGCCAAGCAAAGAGACAAACGTGATGATCTGCCCACACTTATACATAAAGATGCATAAGCAAAGCGCAGAAATTAACACTTCAAAGCTACCATGGGAATTTAATACTAATATTGAAGACTTCAGCAATAGAAGGCTTAAACTCCTGCCTCAGTATAGATAATTTCTCTCTTTCATATGGACTATTTGCTAATATTCACAGAATCTCAGAATCATTCAGGTTGGAAAAGACCCCTGGGATCATCAAGTCCAACCACCAACCCTACTCTACAAGGTAAACCACATCCCCCAACATCACATCTAAGGGACTTTTAAACTCATCCAGGGATGGGGACTCAATCCCCACTCTGGGCCCATCCCAGGGCCTGACCACTCTCTCCAGGAAGAATTTCTTCCTGAGGGGTCAACTCTTGTATAAAGAAGGTATCATCTACCAACTCTGTGCTACTCTACTATTACAAAAAAAAAAAATCACATTCAAGGTTTTACTGGATTCCTAAAGAATGCAACAAAGATTTAAACGTCACATTTATTCCTTACCTCTCCAACCATTGGTCTAAATGTCTACACTGATAGCCATCAAATACCAAAGAATGTGAATCATTACAGCTTCTACGCTCTTGTTCTCGTCGCCAACAGTGTGGATGTTGCACAGAACTAGAAAATAAAAATTTACAGTTACAAAATGCTGATTTGGCATACAGATACGGATCTGCATCAACTCACTCAGACAACACTAACTTCATTCACAAAGATGTTGGACAATGAAATTGCTGAGAAGAGGTCTGATGCAATTAAAGCACCGGAATACTAAAAGAAACTTAGTATTTAGATAACTTTTTCTCTATTGGCAAAGAAGACAAACAACTGAGAACTGTTATCAGAGTTTATGGAAGAACTGACATGTGTCAACACTCACAAACTGTCCTCACAGCTACACAGTGTTTGACACCCATTGCATTCAGTACTACATTGGAGGAAGATGCAAATACACTTCAACATAAGGAAACACCATGCCTAAGGAGAAGTAGGTCAAACACATATGTGGAAAGCCTTCCGCATGGGAAATTATTTACAAGACACTGCTGCTCACAAGTAAGTATGGACAAGGAGCTAGAGCACGGAGTTTGCAACATGCTGGAAGGACAGCCGTAGGCTGCTTGAGAGTTACCCAAAGTTCTGTCCTCCTTTCTGGCAGCTCTGACGTCCTACATGACATCAAAGTTACTGAACAAGAACACCATCACAGTGTCTACTAGCATGAGAGATGTCTTCTGGGCTAAGGACCACATCTGCAAATGCACCACCACCTTGCTGACAAAACGAGCCTGTGTGGTAGACTCCACACAGTAAACACACTGTTGTTCTGTATGTGTGAGCAAACAGCAAACACTTCTGCATTTTGACGAACCTGAGGAATCCAAACTGGTCACAATAATCTGAACTAGGACAATTGTTCTGTGTGTGTGTGTGACAGGTCTCTGCACTTTTTAAGTTAGCATGTGAGAGGGAATGAAGGTTTTTGTTTTTAATCCTGGATTAAGAAGCCATCTTTTCTTTCCTTACTCTGAATCACAGATCTAGGCAAAAGGCCACTTTCAATACATTGTGTTTGCAAAAGGCAGTGAACAGAGAGAAACTCTCTAACCACTCTCCACAACAATTACTCAATTTAAAGAATTTGAAGAAACAGGGGAAAAAAATTAATTACAGAAATCCCAACACGTAGCATTCCTTAGCACAGTGGTACAATTGTCTCTCACTCAGTGGCCATTTGACAGAGCGTGTGACTTGGCTGGGTCACACAACATCCCACTGGGAAGTCAAACATGGATTGTGAAAGGCAGTGTACCAGAGCATGAAGACATCTTAACAAACCTGGTTACTGCTTCCTGTATTCCTCAGGAATAGACTAGAACAGAAGCAGCACATCAGAGCATGCAGGGACTCTCTCCATACATCTGACTACTTCTCCCCTCCTTATCTCCTGGAACAATACCAACAACAGTCAACTGACCCTTTGACAGCCTGGCATACCTGCACCTGGGTCATGGTCCAAAGGACCATGACAGAGCCCTAAAATCTAACACATTCTAGACACACACAACTGATTAAAAATACCAGAACAATACATCACCCAACTTAGGCTGAAATGGAAAAGTATCTGACAAAACTCAATTACCTCAGACCCTGTAAGTGAGACCCTTTGAGCTTTCCTGAATCACAACAGGCTGCAACCAGCATCTCCCCTGACCGGCAAAACCTGTCAGAATGATGTGCTAAGGTCAGTCAACCTCCTACAGTCTCACACTGGCTGAGAAATGTCAAAGCACTGTATTTACCCTGTACTCAAATAAAGAAACTTTTAAGTACAGGCTGGTCTCTTTCATCCACCTCTACACTTATCTAGGTGTCTGATTATACATATTTATCTTCATGAGTCTGACTGTCCCCATATTTCACTGGATCCAAATACTTGTTTGTCTGTGTTTATGTTTGTGTTTGCATCTGTATGGTGTTTACAGATACATATGCACTTTCATTTAGGACACTGGGTAGTAGTGACTTGTAATTTTCTGATGTATAATTAGGTTGGCTATTTCATAGCATGTTTTAATGAACGAGTTGCTAATCCTGAAATTAGTTAATTATAGAATGATTTAGGTTGGGAAAGACCTTTAAGATCAATTCCAACAATTAACTTAACCATACCAAGGCCACCACTAAACCACATCCCTAAGCTCCAGATGTGCACAACTTTTAAACGCATCCAAAGATGACAATTCAACCCCCTTTCCGGGCAGCCTGCTCCAAGCCTGATGATTCTTTCAATAAAGTTTTCCTTAATGTCCAACCTAAACTACTCCTGGCACAGCTTGAGGCCATTTCCTCTTGTCCTATTACTTGTTACTTGTGAGGTCAACCCTCACCTCTCCACAACATCCTCTCAAGGAGCCGCAGACAGCAATAACGTCTTTTCTCAGCCTCCTTTTCGTCAGACGAAACAGCCCTCTGCCTTTCCTCACAAGGTTTGCTCTCCTTCACCAACCCTGCTGCCCTTTTCCAGACTCACTCAAGCACCTCAGTGACTTTCTTCACTCATTACGTGATGCTAAAATTAAGCCTTCTGCTTTACCTCATAATCAGTTTTGCACTGCTGCTAAATCAAACCGTGTCAAACCTCGTACCGCCTGGTATCACACCACTACGCGCTAATCTAGCCAAACACACTAACCGACAATGACGCTTTTTAGAAACGTTCCAGCCTAAACCCCCGCGCACAGCTCCGCGACAGTCTCGCCCCAGTGCCCCCGCAGGGCCTGGACCGCTCCGAGCCCACTTCGCCCCCGCTACAGGAGTCCGCGGCAGCCTCTGCAGGTGCCGCTCCAAGGGCGGCAGTACGACTGCACCCGGCCCTCGCCGGTACCGGGCAGGACGAAGCAGCCTTTCCCCAGGACAAACCCCTGACAAACACCGGAGCCCCACCGCAGCCCCCAGGGAGCAGCACCTGCCCCGTCCCGGCTCTCCGAGGCAGCTCCCGCCCGGCTCCCCGCGGATGCAACGCTGCGGGACCCGCTGCCCGCAGAACATGGCTGAGACGACCGGAACCACCCCCGCACCCCAACATGGCTGCGCGCACGCGCGGCTTTACCGTCTCTGGAGACGGGGGCTGCGCGTGCGCGCGAAGCGCTTTCGGCCCGAGCTGGAAGACGATGCGGGGGCAGGGATGGGGGTTCTGGTCCTCCGCGATGGGCAAGGCCAGGGCGGGTGAGGGGGCAGCGCGCATTTTCCTCTCACGCCAAAAGCACCACGTCCCTCAGCTTCGTGACCCGTCTGGTACGGGGTGGGGACCCTCAGGGACTCGCTGATCTGGCGAAATCCCAACGCCGACCTCAGTGACCGAGAGTTTGGCCAAGTCCGTAGGAGAGATGTCCGAGCTGACTCAGTACCACAGCGAACGCTCTGGAGAAACGTGTCCCGTGCTTCACACCCTTAGGGGAACACAGTGGCTGCAGCCGTGGAGGCCGCGCCACTGTAAATACAGTTGGCTTACACAGGACGTGTCACTGCCGTAAGCCAGTGCTCCCTGGAAAGGCAAATGGCTCATCTTGGTCCCTGTGGCATCCAGTGTCACACTGCTGAAGGCTGATTATCATAAACTAAAATAATCTGCTACGGCTGTACTAACTCGAGGCTTTTGTGGTGTATATTGAACTGGACATTTAATCCTCCCTGAACAGAAGAAGGAAAGGTTGGCCTCCTACAAGCCAGGACCCCCTGCCGATTAAGGCTCAAGGAATATGTTAATCAAGAGGCTGCCAGCAAGGTAAGTCTACAAGTACCGTAGTCGATTATCCTCATTATACTACTAAAAATCACACTAGCCCGTGACCCAAGTGCAGCCCCCCTCTCCTATACATGTCAAGTAGAAAGTACAGTGTCACTTTAATTTGAAGGGTTTATTTAGCCAGTTAGCTCTAGGACTGAAGCTACAATGATCAGTAGAAATTTGATAGCTAATATATTCATTTTGCTAATGTGGATTGTGTAAATGAATGACTGCTTTCACAATTCAGGGAGCTTGCTTGGTGGATGACCACTGAGACCCAGCTTCACAGAAACCTACAATAAAGAAATACCTGGGCTCTGAGTGTGAATTGGCTGTTAACACACAGAGTGAAAGAATCCAGATTTTGGAGTAACAGTTCCTTTTCCCCTGCTGGTGAGGGAAAGCAATTTTCTTGACATACCTACATAGATTTTACACATCTCCTTTCATGTATTCAACCCTTTTCACTCAGGCTACAGAACAAAAGCTCATCAAATAAGGAATTACCAGATGCACCTTCAGAAAAATATACTCATGTGTTCTCAGCTAAAACATTGTATGTCAGACTGACTTCCACTTGTATAAAGTTTTATCTGTAAACATCACTTAAAATGAAAACCAAAAGTATTAATTAAATCAATTGTATTTTTATTCAGCTTTTCAGTTTTAACTACATGTATTCACTAAGCCTTTTCCTTAAAGCCTTCCCAAATAATACTGTTTTAAAATAGGTGAGCTATTTAGGTAAAAAAAACAATGACAAATAACAAGGCCTGTGACATATCTTTGGAAGAAATGTCTTGAAATGCAGGTAAGAGCTTGAAATTGGTATCTCAATCTTTAAATATCTCAAAGTCAACATTTCTTGAGAAATGGCACTCAGAACTTTAGTGAGTTATGTCTTACTGAGGTTTGGCCTGACTGGAATGGTAAACAGCTACAGTCTACCAAGTTTCAACACAGTAAAAACACTGAAGAGTACATAGACTGTAATATATATGAACACCATAATAACCTGATATTTTTGTTTCGAGTTACAGTAAGCCTAGTGATAAACAACTGTATTAACATAATGGATTCAAATTGCATCCTTCTTGGACAAAATGCCCTTTTTTTTGGCAAACTATGTTAACCTGAAAATCAACAAGTAACATATTTTGCCACTATTTTCTGGAATACAACAATTACAGAAACAACACATTTGTGGAAATAAATAATATAGCAACAGCCCTTGTTTTCAGAAAGACCTGTTCAGCTGCAGCATACAGGGAAGTTTGGGCTGTACATGTATACATACACATAGGAGGTATTTATAGTGACATTGTGTACCCACAGATAGACTGTTTTATTGTAATGACATTATAATTACACTTCAGGTTAGTAGCATTGCCCTCCACAAGTGAATGTTACAGAAAAGCATACACACAGCTGAAAAAACACAATACTAAATCACTAGTAATGCAAGAAAATTCTTTGAGGAAAAGTATTTTAACCTATCAAAAATAGGCTTTGTGTTAAGTATATTTTAGATTATAGCTGTATCTGCAGAACATTCTGAAGAAGGTCCCTTTCTCAGGCTGCTCAGACAAGAAATTAACTCTTAAAGTGTTCCCAGACTTGAGGGCCCAAGTGGCCCGCTGCCACCAACCCCTCTACAGCTTCAACCATGCTGGCAGCAGAAAACGAGATAACAGGGCTCAAGATCTTCGACCTTGAGCCTACAGCATGATTTCAACAGCAACGATACAAGAAGACAAAGGACTGTTTAAACTTTGTGGACTGACAGATAGCAGTGCCCCCTGTCGAAGCCCAATTGGTCAATCAACTGGCAGAACACTGGGGATTGTCTGAGAAATCGGAGACCCCTTCCCCCCCCTTTCTTCTTTTCCTTTTTCTTCCCTTGTTTCATCGACTATTTTAACTAATTAATACCACAAAACTGCAGAGAACATGAGCCAAGAGACTGAGCTCTACTGTGAATGCTCTGTGTAAGTGGGGACAATGTAAATGAGTAACAAGAACTGATTAACATAACATTTCACTTTCTATGAAAAATATGAATATGTATGTTTTATTTGTATGTAACAGGGGTGTTTTGTTTTAATCAATGCACACAATTAGAGGAGAGATCCCTCATGTGCTCAGCGCTGCAATAAACATACCTGCTTCTAGCTCCTTCTGACTTGGGGGTTTCTGTACATCACCATCACATTAACTGGTTCTTTTTTTCCTCTTAGAAAAGTGTTGTAAAAAGACCAATTTTAAACCCTATCCCTTATGTTTAGGAAGCATATCAAGATTGGGTGGGAGGTAACGCAGTTTCTTTTTACCACAGAGAGCGCTTCACTAGAAGCAGCCCTATACACATACATTGTGCTTTGGATGTTGACCTGAAGCTATCACAAAGATAAATGTTTATTTTTGTACTCTGTAATTTTCACAACAAATAAGACAGCACATGACTGTGCTGGGAGAGGTCACAGTTTCTCCTTCTGCTGTCTCAATGAAGAATATGTCATATGAATTTTTAACAAGTTGGCTTCCTAATGCAGCCTTTAAGCAGCTTAGGAAGTCTGGAAGCAGGCCAGATTACTTTGAGAATTGAAACGTGAAAAAAAAAAAGCAGCTTGTTTAAAGAATTTAAGCCAGACACTACTATTAACATAAATAATAATTTTATTTTGGTCATTATTACTAAGTTTTTGAAGAGGCACTTCTGTGGATATTAGCACTACCATTAAAGGATGCAAAGAACTATCATTTACCACTATTACTTTGTCATACTGTTATACTAGCAAAACAAGCAAAAGGAATAAAAGCAAAGTTCCACTGAAATGAAAACTTTCAGTGAATTCAAAGTAGATTTCTGTCCAGAACAGCTCCACTGCATGACCAATTACGAGACTAAAGCTCTTATTACATGAGACACCATTGGCAACTGACCTGTTTTTCTTCTATAAAACCATCTGCAGCTACAAGCGTCTGTTATTTACGTTTCTCAAGGCCTTTATGGTTTTAACTTCATGCTTGTTTACATTAAATATTTTCATTCCACACAGGAAAAGAGCTGTAAGAATTGAATGACTGTCAGGGGCAAATCCACAGCTCTCAAATCCTACCCTCTTTTCTGCCCTTATGTCTATGCCACATGATGTAAACGGTACAACACGCTTATTTGTAAAGGCTACTCTACTGTGCGGAGGTTCATGTCTGGTGATGCCACCCCATTTTATAAGAATCTTCCAAAGGTTAAAAAATCATGCAGAGGCTATATTAAACTTCCAAATATCTTACCCACAGAAACTCTGAAAATACTTTAAATTCAACCACCATTTGAACTCTTGATTTTTTATTAATTTTCAGACTTATCAACAAATCCACGTGAATCTCAGGAACCCAATCCTATTCAAATTAAGAGGGATATGCCACTTAAGATCTCTTTGGGAAAGACAAATTCACACTACCAGCCTCAGTGCCAAATTTTTACTCTAATCTAAACCAACAGGTAATGAAAAACAGAAAAATCATCCTTATTAATAGGTAGTAAAAATAATTGCATAGTAGATGTTATATGCGTACTAACTGAGATATGTTCAAGCTGTTAGTGCCCTTTAACCCAAACAGTTAGGACTTTTTAAAGTACATTAAAAAAACCCAAACATAAAAAAGCCCAGTATGAGCAACGTATGTTATTTCTTAAATGATGCTGACAAATCTGTTCTCAATTCCTTAACACCCTCTAAAATATGGCTTCAGCCACATTCATAACAATTTCCTGGCTGACTCGTAAGTGCAGTTGGTTGTGCTTCCAGTACTTGCACTGTTTTTCACATCATGCCACGTATTATAGCTGCTCAAAGCTCATCACAGTAATCAAGAGGTTTTCATGTAATCCCTAGCATGTCATCTATGCTAGTCATTCTGATTATACAGGTGGGAGGTATTAGGCCTCTTACTCTCTTAGACCAAAGTAATAAAATATTCTTTTATCTTGCTATTTAACCCTCCTGTCAGCCTGAGGTTACTACCTCTCTAACATTGACAAGCTCAGCAAGCAAACACCTGCATCTCAAGACTCTGCAGTGCATAGGTCAGCATGAGATCTCACACATGCTCCAGCAGCTTGAGGCTTTCCACTAAGCAATATGCCAAGTATTTCTTCATTAAATGATGTGATGGAAAAGGAGAACAACTATGCACTGCACTTAGGTCTAGGACTAGGGATCAATCTCCTAAATGCATGGAGAATACTTTGATATTTCTTCACAAATTATTCCGATGCGGACCAGATCATTAAGTGTTCATTGGTACCCTATGAATATTAGAACAGCAACTACACTTAAGATCAGCCTTTGAAAAACACAGAATATTAGGGATTGGAAGGGATCTCAAAAGATCATCTTGTCCAATCCCCCTGCCACAGCAGAATCATCTAGATCAAGTCACACAGGAACACATCCAGGTGGGTTTTAAATGTCTCCAGGATAAGGAGACTCCATAACCTCCCTGGGCAGTCTGTTCCAGTGCTCTGTCACCCTCACTGTGAAGAAGTTCAAAATCGTATGATGAATGATGGTAATTCTTCAGGCACGTGGCATGGCAACTTGGTGATCCTGTCATCTCCTTCTGGGAAAGGTTATCCGTCAGAGAAAACTGTTCAGGCTTTGAAATAGCTGAGCAGTCTTTCTGAGTATTTGGATGGTTCAAATGCTTGCTGTGCTCCCTTCAAATGGATTAGAAAGAAAAAAAAGTCCAACTAAAGATCATCAAAACCCTAAACAAGGTAGCTCTTTCAAACCAACAGATTGAATGATGCATAGCATTAGCATTATAGGTAAACGTGGTACGTTTCGGAATCCTAGAAATGCTAGAGGCAGACTAATGGAATGAAAGGTACCTATTTGAGTTGTACAGCTTGAGGGATTAAACTCATTAGCTTGAAGAAAACCAATCCCCTTTGTAAGTGGAGGGGAACAGTAGAAGGAACACACCTGGTATACTTGTTTGGTGAGTATTTACAAAGATAAATAAGAACTTTAAAAATGGATTAAAGAATAACAAAGGTATCAATGAAGTCCAATTAAAGTAATTCTCATTTAGCCCTTTAATAAGGAGTCAAAACCCAAGTTAAATTTAAAAATGTAAAGAATTTAACCTATGTTAAAACTTGAAAAGAGAACAGTACTGCAGATGCACAGTGAAATCCTTATTCCATTCAAGACTTAAGAATGCAAAATATGGGTTAGAGGAAAAGGAAAGAAAATGCCATCTGAAAGACAGAGGTAAAAGTGGAGAGGAATCAAAAATATTTATGTCTGTTTTCAAGATTGTAAAAGCTTTTGGAATTTGCACCCCTGTAAAACATGAAGTCTCAGAAACAGCCCTAATAGGCCTTTTAACCAAATCCACTGAGAAATACATTCAAATTAAAAAAGTTAAAACATACCCAAGTATTACTCATCGTATTACGCAAACATCTAAAATGCAAAATTTGGCTCGGCAAGTTGGACAAGGCACTTGGCTTGACAGCCAGGTCTCTGGGTGCTGCTGATCCTGTCGGCTGGCAAACCATTTGCCCATGCAGGTGAGGCACCACATGGGACGACAGTAGCATTGCTGGCACTCCCCTTCGTTTGGCTCCTGGCAGTTCTTGATGAGCTTGATGTTAGCAGTAGTTTGCATACACCCAATACATGGCTCCAGCTCCTAAAGGAGGAGAAATATGATTAAATTATGAACTGCACGGAACAGTTTCTGTTAACGCTTTTCAAAGGCTTTTTGAAAATTTCCTGCATGCAAGCATAGCAGGAACCTGAGTTGCGCAGAATATGGAGGCAGAACCCACGTGTCTTCCAGCCACAGTTCCCCAGAATTTGACAGAGTTCAAAAGACTGTAATACTGAACAGGCGTGGAGACCTGAATCCTATTCATACAGTTCTGCTTTGCAGTCTGCAGTTCCCATCTCCAGTGTCTTTTTCCTTGACTGTGGAGCAGATCCAGATGAAAATAAATCACCTAACTCTGTGTCTTTTAATCCCAACCACATTGAACACAAAGTCTTCGTGCATGCAGACAGCAAAACTGTTTCTTTAAGAAGCTGTACTAGCTTTAACTTGTGAAATTAAGATTTATCTTGTTTTTGATAAGAAAAACTCCAGCATAGAGAGGTCAATTTACTTTTTCAACTTATTCATGGGGCTTCAGAAGAGGGAAACATCCTATGTTATGTTTTTAATATTCGTATCACAGTTTCTGATGTTATTTATCACTCTTCAGTCAACCCTGCTGTACCAACCTTGAACAACTATCCTAGACCAGGACTTCTCAAAAAGTGAACAAATTAAGACCATGCCTTCCCAGGAGCTAATGGTGCCAGCCTGAGCTGGAACTAGATGAAATTAAATCTGCTACAGCTGCACACCCTTTCCAAAGGGGAGTTTGACTACAATCGATTTATGCTATAAATATCTGCAGAACTACAAGGCTATTAAGCTCTTCTGTGTGGTGGTAATCTCGAGGAGGGACACCTCTCAAGGTTATTCCTAGGGTTGAGTGTTTTTTTTAGTTAGCATCTGTTACTTACTGCAAGGTGATATTTTTTTTTATATATTTGTATCTCTTAGATCTAAAGCACACTGTATACAAGCTAGAAGTATAGTGTGTAATACAGTGTTTGAATGCTGTTTGATTACCATTCAATAATTTAATCATTAGTCTGTATTTAATAAAACCTTTTGATTAACCCCAACACAATGACTTCTCTAGATAATTTGCCTGCAACAATCCTAAGTGATCAGTTACCAACTACACAGCAATTACAGGCTCATCTATATTGAAAGATGTAATTATATCATGTGAATAGCCTCACCTGAGTGCTTGGAAGAGAGTATGTCTGGTTGATTTCCACCAGAGAGGTGAAGGTCTCTAGAAATAAATCACTAAGGCTTTGATGAATCACAACATTAGCTGCATTTCTGATAGGTGCACGGAGCTTTTCTCGGAGCTCCCCATACTCTGTGGAGTTCAACCTGAAGAAGATGGAACAGAATGTTCCTGTGATTTTTCCATTCAAATACCTTGAAGATACACTGCAGAGGTTAACATCACAGAAGTGAATCCACAAAAAAGATATTTAGGTGGGATTAGTCTGACACTAGTCAGAGTAAATACACAGCATTTTGGACTTTTCTGCTGTTTAGTTGTTGATACAACTTGAAAACTGTGTCCTACTTCAGATGTGTCAGATTACTGGGAAGATATGCTAAGGATTAGCTGAAAGTTAATGCAAAAATAAAGCTCTTGACCTCATCAGCATGAATAAAAACAATGCAGGTGCACAAATGCTTTAAGTACTGCATGTACCTTTTTAATGCCTATTTATTAGACCGTATCTAAGCTCTAGTTTATAAACTCTTGACGACTGAAACTAAGAGTTCTTTCACAAGGTGCCAATCAGCATGAGTTTCTGTGACTTTATGATACATTTTTAGATAAAAGCTGAAATTTCATCTGTTACAAATAGCTGCTGAATACGTCTTACACTTTTAAGGCCAAACTGAGTTTCACTCTAGGTTGCTTCTGCAAAACTAAGTGATGCTCCACAAACCTCAGATGTCACTTGCAGCCTTGTGGACATCCTGTAGTGAGCCGTTATCATAGTTCTTCCTTTTTAATATAACAGTTCTGAACTGAAGATTCAGAAATCCCTAGTCTATGTTTCCACTCATTAAACAGCTTTCATGGAGCAGCCCTGGGAACATCGCCCTGGAATTTCTCATTCCTCCTACCACCCAATGAGTTCCCCGAGCCCAGTATAACACAACGCTGGCTTAGCTTTATTTCCTGGCGATCTCCACCATTTTAACAAATAATGCTGTTTTACAGGATAATGCTGTTTGTTAACAGATGTTATCTGTGCAAGTAAGAGACCTTTCTGGGGGAAAATCCTCACACTAAGTGCAGGAGAATGTAGTCTGCCTGCACAAAAGCATTTTCATTCTAGAAACATCCCACTGCATCTAACTCTGACTCCATATATATTCATATATATGATGATCCTATATCCTTAGTAGGGGAATTGTGTCCTATGGCGCTTGTCTTAAATCCTCCATGACTGCATTCCAGCAGAGAACTGCTATTTCTGACACATCTCATCATAATAACTTTTAAATTTTCATGCTGTCTAGTTAAGCCACAAAATTAAGTTCTGGGGGTTGGATTTTTTTCCCTAAAAGGAATTGTCAGAGAAGCCATGATTTTCTCAGCTGAGGATGTAATTTCAACACTCTGGCACTGAAGCACTTAGAAAAGAAAATCATTAGTTGTTTAATACTTATTTGGTCAGTGCTCTCTGAGGCAGAGAGCGAAAACAGAACAATGAGACGCACAGACTTCAGATAAGCCACTAAAGTACTCCATTAGCACCATCTAATAGCATATATGAAACATAATAGTAGTTGTTTTACCGGATATCAAATGCCTTCACGTAGGGATTAATACTGGCAACACGGATGGTGAGGAACTGCACAGGCATATTTGAGTCTGGGGTGAGTTCATGTTGTCTAGAGTCTGTCACCGTCAAATCAATGTCCTGCTGCTGGGCGACATGTAAACAGTACGTTGTCACTTTAATCACCCATGTGTCTGTAACAATCACCCTTGCTCCTGGTGCCCCAGTAGCAAATTTGTCGATCCTCCTGAATTCTGTATTGATGGAGGAAGCTACTGCCCTCCAACCTGATTGTGGGAGAGCATGAACAGCGAGTGTTTGGGCTAACGGATGATTATTCCAACCTTTCCGTGACCAGTAATATGCCAGGGCACTGGTGACTGCTGGAAGGAGAACAGCAAAGAAGAAGAAAGTTTTCCATCCCTGTGGAGCCAGGTAGAAGAAACAAAGATGTTTTTCAGGTGCAGCAAAGCACATACCCAGGTAATAACCTATGAGGAAAAAAGGTGTACTTTCAGAAAGCAACAAAACACTTAAACACATACCCCCCTGAATTACTGTTACCTCCAAGAGAGCTACTATACTTCTGGATGACAGCCTGGTCTAGTAGGAGGTATCTCTGCCTGTGGCAGGGAATTTGGAAATTTTAAGTTCCCTTCCAGCCTAAACCATTGTATGATCTCAAATTTAAGCTCTTGTCCTAAGCAACCTGTTGGTGAGTCAGGTGAGGAGATCCTATCCTCCCCACTGAGCTGTTGATGGCACATCCTGCTTAAGAGGGCAAATGCCCTGCAGAATGCTCTGTGGGGACCTTATGGCAGCCTTCCAGTACCTCAAGGGGGCCTACAGGAAAACTGAGAGGGACTTTTTACAAGGGCATCTAGTGACAGAACAAGGGGGAATAGCTTCAAGCTGAAAGAGGGTAAATTTAGACCTTTGGGAGAAAATCTTCATTATGACGGTGCTGAGGCTCTGGAACAGGTTAGCCAGAGAAGTAGTGGATGCTCCATCACTGGATGCCATAGAATTGTAGAATTTTTAGGCTAGATAACACCTTTAAGATCAAGTCCAACCACTGACCCAGCTGTCCCAAGCTTACCAATAAACCATGTCCCGAAGCTCCAGATCTACACAACTTTTAAACACATCCAGGGATGACAATTCAGCCACCTCCTGGGCAGCCTGGTCTAATGCTTCATAAACCTTTCAATAAGGAAGTTTTTTCTAATGTCCAACCTAAACTCCCCCCCCGTGCAATCTGAGGCCATTTTCTCCTGTCTTATCACTTGTTACTTGTAAGAACAGACCAACACCCACCTCTCTACAACCTTCTTTCAGGGATTTGTAGACAGCAACAAGGTCTCTCCTCTGCCTCCTTTTCTTCAGACTACACAGTCCTCAGCCTGTCCTCGCAAAGTTTGCTCCCCAGGCCCTTCACCAACCCTTGTTGCCCTTCCCTGGACTCACTCTGTCACCTCAATGTCTTTCTTGTATTCAGATGCCCAAAACCGAGCCCAGTACCCAAGGTCTAGTCTCACCAGTGCTGACCCATGGTAAATCTGTAGCTTAGGGACATGGTTTAGGGGTAGGCTTGGTACAGTTAGGTTAATGGTTGGACTCGATCTTATAGATCTTTTCCACCCGGAATGAGTCCATAACTCTATAACATTTAAGGTCCCCTACAACCTTCGTGATTCTATGACAATTTTAATTCGCTGGTTGAATAAAATCCAGTTCTTTTGTGTATTCCTTTATGCAGCCAACCAGTTGCAAAGATTAGGGCACACACCACGAAGGCACACAAGCACTATGAAACCACTGTGTTTCCAAGATGCCCTGTGCACCGAGACAGACAGTACTCAAAAAGCCCTCGCTCCTGCTCGGCCAGACTCCACAGCTCGCCGAGTGCAGGCCTCCTCCCACCCGCGTAAGCCCCTCACATCCCCCCGCTCCCGGCAGCGGCTCTCACCGAGGGGCAGCAGGGAATGGGCCAGCAGGGTGCTGGTGCTGCGGCGCAGGTGGTACTGCACGAAGGCCGCGTCCTCACTGCCTAGCCAGGCGGACAGCAGCCCTTGCACCGTCAGCCCGGCCGAGCGCACCTCGTCGGGCGGGAACACGAAACATACGGCGAACACCACATAGGCCAGAGTGAAGGTCATGGCCGGGCTCTCCATGCTGCGCCCCAACGGGCACAGCCCGGCCCGGCCCGACCTGGCACGTCCCGCGGCTCGCTGGGAGCGGTACTTCCCGAGAGCGCGGTTCCGTTGGGGCGGAGCCGGACGCGGCGGGGCGGTGCTGGGGGCGCGGCTCCGGGGTGCCAGTGAGGTCGGGCGAGGAGGTTGCACAACGATGCCCGGGGCACAGGGATGTGTCTTGCTCGAGTGGGCAAACGTTGTGTTTTGCTTAAGGAAGGGACTGAAAATCATGTTTTTTCCTGGTTTGTTTGATGCAGGATTTTATTCAGGGGCACTGGTGAGACCCCACCTTCAGTCCTGTGCAGCTCAGCACAGGAGAGACATGCACCTGTTGGACAGTACGGAGGAGGCCACAAAAATGAACAACTGCTCTATTGTGAGGCCAGGCTGAGAGCTGAGGTTCAGTCTGGAGAAGAGGGAGTTCCAGGGACCTGTTACAGCAGCTTTTCAGCACTTAAATGGGGGTTTATAGGAAAGATGGGACAGACTTTTCAGCATGGCCTGTTTTAACTGTACAAGGGGTGATGGTTTTAAACTTAAAAATGTGAGATTTAGACTAAATGTAAGGAAGACATTTCTTACAACGAGGGTGGTGAAACACTGTCACAAGTTGTCCAGAGATGTGGTAGATGCCCTCTCCCTGGCAACATTCCAGGTCAGATTGGACCGGGTTGTAGAGCACTTCTAAAGGACCATTTTAACCCAGACCATTCTATGATACATGAGCATATGAACTTAAAAAGCCTTAAAGGAAGACAGATTTTTTTAGGACACTCCCAAACACAGTGAAGGGAAAGGCCTGTCTGATGTTAAAAGGTCTCTTCCAACCCTTACCATTCTGTGATTCTGTGTCTGGGATTTCTTGTTACTATGAAATATAAACAATAACTAATAGCTACAAGTGACATTTTTCTTAGGATGTATGAAAACCCATGCTTGCACTCTGTAATAGCCACAAACTGCCATGTTTATCTCTTTTAGAGAAAGGGGAAATGGCATAATTGGAAACACATGGCAGAGAAACCAACCTATCACAGAATCAGAATCATTAGGGATTGGACAGGACCTCAAAAGATCATCTAGTCCAATCCCCCTGCCACAGCAGGATCACCCAGACCAAGTCATAGAGTCAGTCAGCGCTAGAAGTGACCACAGGATCATCCAGTTCCAACTCCCCTGCCAAGGGCAGGGATGCCCCACCATAGATCAGTCTGGCCAGAGCCTCATCCAGCCCTGCCTGTGACATTATACACTGCTGCTGCTGGGTAACTGTGTCAAGAGGAACTGCCACCCTGGGAATGTGAACTTTTATGCTGGTAGATGGCCAATGGGTTCCTGTTGTTGATGGTCACCCAAGAATGCATGGTGGCTGAGTGACTCTTGAATAAGACAGTCACACCAGCAAAATTACTCTTGGATTAAGGGCATCTTATTTAATTCTGAAAGACAGCATTGTTTGCAAGTTTATTGTTCCAACAATCATTTTGTCATTGCTGTCTAATCACTCAGCTAAGGATGGTTTTAATTTGCAGAGCAGATTATGAAGCTGAGGAATATAAATCATGTTGTGAAGCCACAAGTTTTATTTAGGGTTTTTGTACCTAAGATTGTTGAAGCAGAATAACTGAAAGGTTGTGGATGTTTAGGATTACAGGGCATCGACTTGTGGGATTATGTTGTGAGTGGTGATGAGAGACAGAATGCTCTAATGGCTACAGGAGACAGTTGTGCAAAAGTCCTGTAGATGATAATGTGGATTTATTCATTAATATGGATCTCAGAACAGAACCAAAATTTAATCGTGGACCTTCTTCCAAAAGCTTTACAGCTTCTGCACCAACCCTGTCAGTGTCTGTAGCAGCAAATTTACTTCCTCTAAAGTCCTAATGGTATCAACTGCACTTCAGTCACCACAGGACTGACTCTCAGGGGAGTTGTAAATTGGCTTGTATTTCACCTCTTTTACGAAGCATGTGGAGAACCCAGATCCATTTCCCCACAGTAGGTACAAGAACGACAATGGAGTCTACCTACCAAATTCTGGCCCAGTTCGGTTTTGTGGAAGTCAGGGCCTGCGCATCACTGAGCACGGGCACCACACCACACCGCAGGGAAGGACCCCCAGCGACAGTTAATTCCTGTGAGGTTTGACCCCGCAGTAACAACGACACCCACCTCACAGAGTTCTCCCCGAATAAACCCACACTCGCAGTTTTAGCCCCAAAAGCTCCTCCTTCCGCGCCCACCTGCCTGCCCTTGCCCCCAGCGCTCTCCCTCCCATCACGCCCCGCGTGATCCCACAGCTCTGAGCAGCCAAGACTGGCCCCGCCCCCCCGCAGGACGCTGCACTGATTGGCCTGCGCGCTGCAACCGCCGCTTCCTCATTGGCGAGCCCGCGCTGCTGTTGAAGTTTAAATTAGTGGGGCGAGGCGGAGGACGCTGCCCGACCGTTGTTGCAGCGGAAGAAGCATCAGTCTCGGCCTAGTGGCTGCAGCCGGCAGGTGAGGGGGGTGTCTTTGGGGGGGTCGGGGAGCCTTGGCGGTGCTGGGAGGGGAGGCAGTTCCTTGTCTTTTTCGGGCTACCCCATTGAGGGAGTCGGGGAGCCTTGGCGGTGCTGGGAGGGGAGGCAGTTCCTTGTCTTTTTCGGGCTACCCCATTGAGGGAGTCGGGGAGCCTTGGCGGTGCTGGGAGGGGAGGCAGTTCCTTGTCTTTTTCGGGCTACCCCATTGAGGGAGTCGGGGAGCCTTGGCGGTGCTGGGAGGGGAGGCAGTTCCTTGTCTTTTTCGGGCTACCCCATTGAGGGAGTCGGGGAGCCTTGGCGGTGCTGGGAGGGGAGGCAGTTCCTTGTCTTTTTCGGGCTACCCCATTGAGTTATGTGGAAGGAACTGGTTGGGGCGGCGAGTGGTCTGCGAGGAGTACGAGAGGCTCGGGGACGTTTTCCGTGGGCTCGAGGGCGGTGTTGGGCTGTGAGGGAGTAGGGGGACATAGATGGGGGACTGTCTTTGTAAGCCTGGGGGTGGCGGCTGGTGTGTGGGTGACACGAGAGGCTCGAGAATTCTTCTGTGAGGCTGGGGGTCTGAGACCCCCCTTTGTGAGGTTGAGCGTGGTGTGTGGTTGGGAGAGAGGACAGCTTTCTTCCTCCCCCTTGGGGTTGGTATTGTGCTGAGCTGGGTTGGGGAGGAGGGAGAATAGAGAGGGTCCCTATGTGGATTTGGAGTACACGGCAAGGGACATGACTGGTTGGGAGACCCCCTCCTCTATAAGCTTGGGGGTTCTGTGGGGCTGGGGCTGAGCGATACAGGCTTGGTGATTTCTCCGTGGGTTTGGCATGGTGTGGGGCTGAGGAAGCTCCTGTCGAGGGGTCTCGGGGGCTATTTGGTGACACAAAGGCTGAAACCTGGGAGGAGCATCTGAGTGCGGGGCTGAAACGGAGGGAGGCGAATGTAATGGAAGTGGATCCTGGACACTCCTTAATTCGGAGGTGAGGCCCAGGAGGCTCTTGGAAAGCATCACCCTGCGTTTCAAGGGGAACTTATGGGGTTGAAGGAACCCATGGCAACCAGTGTAACTGAGGGGAGCCTGTCATGTGGAGCTGGGGTAGCCTGGGGGGATCAATTTTCACTTGATCGGTTGTCTCAAATTTAGTTTGGAATGAAGGAAAGCAATAAACTTGACTTAAACGTCTACCAAAGCTTCTAAAAAAAAGTAATGTAAAAATACTGCATGTATAAAATAACTTGGGTTAAAGTATCAACATGATGAAGAATAAAAGAATGGAGACATAGCTAATAAAGGCATGCTTTGTTTGTTACTGCTTCTGTAGCCATTGTTTGCATTCCATTGCTGATTAAAAGTGCAGTTGTGGGGCTTGCAGAAAAAGCAGCTGAGCTCAGTGAAGAGAATTTTTCCCATATTGATTAATGTGGGAATACGTACAGAGCCTTAAATACAGAAACCTGAATACCAGAAGGGTTGTGAGATTGGAAACATAACTTAAAAATTTGAATGGTGGTGTTCTTATCACCTTGTTATGGCAATGAAGACAAACATTTGAAATGTTCTGCAGCAGATTCTCAGGTTTAAGGAGTAATCTTGACTGTATAGTGAAGGATGGGAAAACAAGGATTAATTGTTTGGTCAAATCAAGCATTTGAGGTCACTTGGACTGGTTGTCCATTGCAAAAAATCTGAAGCCTCCTCCATGTGATATCATGTTGCATAGGTACTGGAAAATAACACACCAGCTTTTATGGAAAAAATCACAGCAATTTGCCATTCTCCACTTCTCAGGGATCATTGTCCTTCGTGCATGGTGGTTATGCCTAGACCTTGCTTAAAGTGCTTTCTATACTCTAATATTTGGCTTCTGTTTTAAAGAAACAGTGGTAGTGTCACTATTAGTGTAACCTTTAAGGACAGCAGAGTTTCCAATGGGAATGGAACAAAGTCTAGCTGGAGGCCTGTATCTAGTGGAATCCCTTAAGGGTTGGTACTGGGACCGGTACTATTAAATCTAATCGTTAATGCCTTGGATGAGGGATTAGGGTGTGCTGTCAGCAAGTTTGCTGATGATACAACGCTGGGTGGTGTGGCTGTCACCTCAGCAGACTGCTGCCATTCAGCAGGAATGGACAGGCTGGAGAGCTGGGCAGGGAGAAATTTGATCAACTGTAACAAGGGTAACTGTAGAGTCTTGCGTCTGGGCAGGAACAACCCCAGGTACCAGTAGAGGTTGGGGACTAACACATTGGAGAGTAGTGTAGGAGAAAGGGACCTGGGGGTCCTGGTGGACAGCAGGATGACCATGAGCCAGCAATGAGCCCTTGTGGCCAAGAGGATCAATGGCATCCTGGGGTGGTTAGCAGCTTGAGAGAGGTTTTTCTACCCCTCTACTCTGTCCTGGTGAGACCACATCTGTAGTATTGTGTCCAGTTCTGGGCCCCTCAGTTCAATAAAAACATGGAGCTGCTGGAGAAAGTCCAGCATAGAGCAATGAGGATGATGAAGGAAGTGGGCTGTGTCTCTTTAGCTTGGAGGACACTGAGGAGTGACCTCATTAATAGCCATAAATATGTGAAGGGTGGGTGCTAGGAGGATGGAGCCAGGCCCTTATCAATGTCATCTAGTGATAGAAGGGGCAGTAGGTGCAAGCTGGAACGTGGGAGGCTCCATATGAACATGAAAAGCAACTTCTTCCCAGGGAGGGTAACAGAGCACTAGAACAGGCTGCTCACTGGAGTTGTGGAGTCCTCTTCTCTGGAGATGTTCAAAATGTGCCCAGATATGTTCCTGTGCAACTTGATCTAGGTGATGCTGCTGTGGCAGGGGGATTTGACTAGATTTTTGAGGTCCCTTGCAATCTGTTCTGTGATTCTGTGAATAAAAGGCAGAGTTCAAGGCTGGTTGCTGGCATACTTGAACACTATTCTAATTTATTTCCACTCTTTGTTGCACTGTATGGTTTAAAGTCCTTCACACTTGAACTACTAGAGAGATTAGATCAACCTCTGTGGTCTGCTAAGTCTTATGTATGTGCAGTGGAAGGCAAATATTTAAAAAATACCTTTTTAATTAGTTTTTTCAGATTTGCATAGCAATAGTGCCTGTGCTGCAAAGGATTCTAAAGTACTATGTGGCTTACAAAAGCAGCATGTGCTGACACATAGCAGGAAAAAAGCTAAAAAACTTTACTCTGGACTCTGAGCCTAAACACACCTTAACTATCCAGATTTGTTTTTGCTGTTTGCTGATCTGTAATGTAGTAAGAGGCCATTTGTCACTGCTGGCTTTTATGGGGTTGGGAATGAAGCAACTTGCAAGTAGCAGAGCTGCTTTCAAAGGATGGGTAGCTTAATTAGTAAGGATATAATGTTAACTGTGGAAAGCATAATATCAGCGATTCTTGAACTCCTAACCAAAGCGGAGAGGCTGCGTGGTGCTGCAATTAGATGCTTTTAGAGTCTTCCAAGTTAGTTTTTCATATGAAGTTCTTCAATGCTTTTAAATCTTATAAAGAAGCTGGTAATCTTTGCTAGCCAGTGCTAGGCTTCCAACTTTTTTGGTTATCTGAAAGTGCATCTGGCTGACCACACCCTCTCATTCATGCTGTGATGTTTTATGTGTTGATGTTCTAGAATGAGTCTGCAGATTTTAGATGCTGAAAATGGAGAAAACGAAGGAAACATCGGCGATGACCTAACAGCAGAAGACTCTGACTTTTTCTTTGCACTGCCGGAACCTACAGGCAGACCTTCCATTTTACGCCTATCCCAGAAAGAAAACTTGCCACCAAAAAGTGGGGCAAAAGCTATGAAGGTAACTTGCTTCTATGCTGCTTATATTCCTTTGCCTTCTATGATCACTGCTACTGAATGCATATGTGATTTGGAGCTTGAAAATATTGCCATGTTCATAGTCTTCCTTTTTCTTCCCCCCACCCCTTTCTTAAAGGTAACCTTTCAAACTCCTGTAAGAGATCCTCAGACTCGGAAAATCTTAAGTCCTGCTATGACAGACAAACTCAAGACTACTTGTACACCTGATGATTTTAGCGAAGCCTTGGTGAATGATCTCTGTGCACCTGCCAGTGTTGAGTAAGTAAAGTATTCCCTGTTATTAGTAGCAATGAAAGATCTACTGGAGTTAACATTTCTCCATTATAAGCCTCTATTTTATATACTATTTTGTGTTTTGTAACAAGATTTGAACTGCACAAAAGGGCCAATGTTAATGAAGACATACCATGAGCTTTTTCAAAGATTTTCTTAAGGGTCACAGCAATTATCTTGGTGACAATATGGAATACCAAACTCTTAATAACCGATTTAATAGGTAAATTGTGATGTAGATGAGTATTTTAAAAGGCCCATTAAGCAGAGAATGTTTTCTATAATGAAACTTCTCATGTGAGACAACTCTTGAAGTGAGCCTTCAAATTTCTTCAGTACAGTTTTATCTTTTTAGATTTTTCTCCTTAGAATACATTTTCTGATAGGTTAGCTTGAATTGACATCCTGAGTCAACAGGTGTTGAAAGTAAATCTAACAGCACAATGTCAATATAACATCAACCCCAAGCAGGAAACAGCACAATGTCAATATAACATCAACCCCAAGCAGGAAACAGCACAATGTCAATATAACATCAACCCCAAGCAGGAAACAGCACAATGTCAATATAACATCAACCCCAAGCAGGAACAAGTTTGCCTGCCTTTATCATCTGGCAGTCTGTGTCTTAAAGTGGCTTATGGTAGCTGTGAAGAGAGGAATGTGAAGTTTGCAGTGTTATAGTTTGAGCTTTCATTACTCCTTTACTAGAAATATTATATATAATACAATGTTATGGCAGACCCCAGTTTTTGCTACCAACTTTTTTAGCTCCTTTAAAAATATTTTGTAATGGAAACTGTAATTGCTGCGCCTTAAAGATGTCCAGACAGTGATGATCTGAAGGCACTTTATTTTACAGAGAGCTCCCTTTGATAGGGTCTTTTGTGTACCCCAGTAAATTTCCATGCACTATTCTTGGTTAGTATTTGTTAGTAGCTTATAAATTATTATTAAAAATACAAGGTTTTCTCATGCTTCCTTCTTTCTCAGGCTTCCTCATCATCTTGCCTTCTTCCTTATCTGGTTCCCATGACACCTGATTCTTCTCAGGAGCTAACAGCATTTCTTAGCTGAGATGTTTAACCCTGCATTTGCTTCTTCCCATGGCCTGAAGGGGAAAGCCTGATCTCTTCCCACATGCGATGTTCAGTTGAAGTCTCAAATCTTAACTTGGCCTTTTGCAAGGCGGTACATACTTCTGCTTGTTTGTAACTCCCCATTGTGCTTGTGTGACCACATCCATGTTTTGGAAAAGTGAGAAAGAATGCTTAAATGTTCTATATGTGTATGAATTGGCTTCAACTGTTGACTTGATCTATGCTCCAATTTAGAACAGTAGTTTTGTGCTAGCCACCACAATTAAATGATTTAATTGTGTTTATGCCTCAAACTTATTGCTCTCACAAGTGAAGATTTAGTACATGTAAGGTGCAAGTGAGTTAAAAGGGCTGGTACCAAATGGGTTTTAATGAGGGCATAATTGTGTCAAGACATTGCTATTACAGTACAGGTCCCTTCTATTTTTAAAATGTAAGGATTTGTTTGTAGCAAAGAATCCAAGGGACTGGGTGTTGCTGAAGGATGTCACGTTGCACTAGTCTCAAGTCTTAATTCAAGTTTCAAGCGGGTGTCTCACTTCTGACTGGCATTTATTAGGTTAAATGCTAAGGAAGAATGGGAGGGGCCTGACTAGTTCTTGCAGCAGTGAAGAGGCCCGCAGACGGGGTGAGAAGAACTTCCTGAACTGTTGTATCCCGCCTCTGCATTCGGGTTTATCAAAGCGGTGATTTTAGTGAGTGGCTTTTAGTAGTGTTCTGTTCTACAGCAGATGGGGATGGCATCTAGAAGTAATAACTGTACAAAGGGACAAAGCAATGGGAGGAAATCCTGTTTCAGGCAGTAATGGCTTAACTCTCTGTAGTCCGAGGCTAAAGTTGTGTGGAGTTTGGGGAAGTAAAGTGAGGAACAGTGACTTGTAGAATACTCGGCAGTAGTGAGTATGCAAAGTCTTTATTTAACATGTTTATTCTGCTAGAGAATCTTCTTTCTCTTATGCAAGAAAAAGCTTTTCCAATACCACTTTGCTCTTCAGAGAAGCAGTCTAGAGCTCCTGGAGTCCAGGTTCTCATTTGGTATGTAGGTCCTCAGATGTAGTGCTGGTGTGTAGTTTCAGGACAAAAATATCAGCTGGCATTAGCAGACAGTACTTACGAGAATGGGAGAACCTGAATCGTGACTCAGTTTGTTCCTAGACTTGCAAGTCTGTCATGACTCATATTGGAATCTATTGGGAGATGTACTACTAGCTGTGCATGTGTTTATACTGTTAAATACCTCTTCTGACTGTTAATACCTCTTTCTAAGCAATGTGTGTTTTGCTCTGTAGTGACCTGGAAGTGTCCATATACTGTAGTGAGCAGGGCAGTCTCTGGTTGATGACTGGTATGAAGTAACACAACTTAAGAATGTGTACTAGCCTCAAGGATTGATCTCCCTATGGTTCATGTGTACCAGACCTCAAGCTTTTCACTGCTTTGGTGGCAAATGAATTCTTAACTGCTATGGTACCCCTTTGCTGGCAAAAAAATCAGATTGCTCAGAGCATGCAAAGCTACTTGTACAAGTATCTTTCTACAGCTGATTTGAGTTTGTCTGAAAAATTAACCACAGCATGTGTGGTGGTTTATTTTTTTAAATGCAGCACACATCAGCAAAAGACTGAAGCTGAAGCAAACAATACAGTGATAAAGACACAAATGCCAGAGAAGGTCAGCACAGCTTCTTACCCAGATGATGAGATGCCAGTGAAGAGTAGTGGCTCCTACAACTTTGATTTTGATAACTTCAGTGACATCAACCCTTTTCAAAGTTCACCGCAGTTGCAGCATTCTCCTGGAAATCTGCAGAAGTATCCTGTGAGAGTATCTAGCAGCCTTGACAAAACTGAAAAAAGTCCTCATTCTCTTCTGTCAGATGACACAGTAGCCTGTGCTTCAACCACAATAACTACAGAGGAAGAGAAGACTCTTGACTCTGGAAAATACTTTATATTGAGGGAGCTGGAGTCTAACAAATCCAAGGTGTTGACTAAGCAGGCCATCAGCGACTCTGTGCAGGATGTGACATCTGCTTCCACAGATGTGGTCCAAACTGATAATTCAGTGGGATTAGCAGAAATACCTACACCTCTTGTGCAGTTATCTGATGTAACAAATTATTCTAAAACTGGGGAATCAAAGCTTCAGAATGTTTCAGTAGCAGAAAACGTCTCTGCAGAAGAATTAAAGCCTGCAGAAGAGCTGGCTATCTCCGAAGGGGAACCTGCAGAGAAGCCTGGTGTCACCAAAACTGGACCAATAAAACTGGAATTTGACTTTGATAATACCACTCCTAGAAAGCCACCTCCTAAGAAACTAGGTAAAAGAACAGGAATTAAGCCACCTTCAAAAAAAATTCCCGTTACCAAAACAAAACCAGAGAATACTGAAGTGCAAAATAACAGTAATGTGGAAGATGAAATTCCTGTTCCCAAAGGATCTTATAAATTTGACTGGGACAAGTTTGATGATCCCAACTTTAATCCGTTTGGAGGAGGCTCGAAAATTTCCACCTCATTCAAGTGTTCTGAACCTGCCTCTCAGAAAATTCAGCTGCAAAAGGAGCAGGATAGTACCTTGACAAGAGGGGAACCTCTTCCAGTGGAGCAGGATAACAGACCAAATACCTATGAAACTCTTGAGAGAAGAGAACCTGAAAATCTGTAAGTAAATGGTTAAATGTAGCTGCATGTAGAAGCATCTTGAACTTGGTGATGAAAATACGTTGTTGGATGATATCTGACTATCTGATTCCTACCTCCTTGACTTCCTTGCTCTGAGGTTGGCTGGGTCTACCTTTAGCATGATCCATTTCAACAGCAGAGATCTCCTTGGAGAAACCATGGCCATCCCTGGGGAAAAGATCCTCTTAAATGAGGAATAATGGGAGGGAGCAGTGTCTCTTTTACCCACTTCAAGATAAAAAAATCGAGAATCGGGGGATTGCCGCTGTCCTTCAAAAAAACCTGTGTCAGCATTGCGCATGTGAAGGGATTAGGCAGTTCTGGTCTGTTTTATGTGCTAGCTGAACTCCAGAGTTGCTGAATGTCTGAATGCTGTTGCCAGGAAAAAGGCCTATCACTAAAGTTGTTAAAATAGCCCATAGAGAACTTCATCTAGGAATAGGAGATGTTATACTGCCTTTCCTGGAAAGTCTCCTAATGCCAGTGTTACTGTGGGCAGGTGGGTGCTTGCCATAACTAGACTGGCATGAGATGTTCATTTGACAGAAATGTTTGCTGTCTTGCTCTCTGTGTAATGTGGTCAGCTACTGTTTACTAAGGTGAAAAAGGAAGCTTGTCAGCAGTAGCTTCTCTAAATGAAGTTTTCTGCTTTACACCCATAAGGACCATATTACTGTGGAAAGAGTAGCATGCTACTTGTCATTCTGTTTTTAACAAGGTGAAAAGCCTGGTTTTGATTAAAAAAACTTGGTTTAGCACATGGATTTANTCTGTTTTTAACAAGGTGAAAAGCCTGGTTTTGATTTAAATCCATGTGCTAAACCGAGTTTTTTTTAGAGAACAGTGTTAAGTTGAACTGATACTGCTGTGCCTTTCAACTTCCCAGCTAGAACTGCTTCTGATGAAGGGAGAGCTTTGTCACCTAAGTTGTCACCAGACAAGACAGTGAATTTACATCCCCACCCTCTGTAAACCTGCTTCTGCTGTGGCAGTGGAAAAGCTTACTGTCCTTCAGTATATCAGATAATACAGAATTCAGAACTGCCTGTGTGACTTGGGTTTGTTTGTTTTGCTTTAGAGATACCAGCAGACAGAGTATGATAGTAGACAAGCCAAGAATTCCAGAAGATAAACTAGATGTCCAAGCAGAAGCAGAACTTCTAGGAGGGAGCACCACGGTAAGGGATAGGAAAGACATCTGGTTCTTACCAAAGTGTTCCACAAAACAGTCCTTGGTTTTAACTTTGTCAAACTCATGTTTCATATTTTGTTCAATAGCAAATGTTTTTATGCATCTTCAGTGGCTATAAAGTATCAATTGTGCAGACTTGTCTTTTGAAGGTAACATCAGAGGTGGCCAAATTTGGTACCTTTTAGTATTTAGTCTTTTTTGATCAGCAGTCACCTATAAGGACAAACATAAGGGTGTGGACTCCAAAAAAAACCAACCCCAAACCAACCATGCAAAAAGCCCCAACAAAACATGTGAGTTGTACTCAATGTTGGTAGTTCATTGTCTGTGGACTCTTGGTTTGTCATGCTGGCTGCCCAGTTAGTTTATGACAAGACAATTCAGTCACTTACTGTGGGTTTTTTTAGCGTTGCTTTAACAGTAAAAAGGACTGTTTTTCTCATCAGGAGAAACAAATGAGCCCATCTGAAATGTCTCCAGATAATGTCCCCTCTCAAGATAATTTGGTTTCTGCTGATGATGGAAAAAAGTCAGTGTCTGCAGAAGAAATTAAACCTGGTTCCCACAGAACTGAAGTAACAGCGGATGAGCAGACAGCTAACACTGAACCTGAGGAGTTCTTCAGACCGTCATCAGAAGGTAAGGGCACTTGTTTAGAACAATCTGAAAATGTATTGTTGGGATGACCTAGGTGTATTTATTCCTACACTTTTAGCCTTTGTTCTAAGTTTTTGTCCCTCAGTTTGCCCTTTTCAAAACAACTGTTAAACCTACAATGCTAGCAGGGTTGGGAAAAGTACTGAAGTTAAGCTAATTTTTTTTCTTTTATGGGGCATGGCATTAAAGAGTAGAATTGTGAAGGGTGTTTGCTGCTTTGACTAGAACAGTTCTTCAGCTGTATGCCAAACTGTATGTATTCCTGCAGGTGTCTGGGGCAAAAGGAAGCTGTAAGTTTTCTCAGCTTAGAAATCTTTGATTTGTTTTTCTTGAAGATCCAGAGAGAAATGCAATATTTTTAGCAACTGATAAACTCATGAGATGGGAGCAAGGATTTGCTTTATAGACATACATGTTTGTCTGTGGATGCTTCTCTGTAAGACAAAGTGATAATATCGCATCTCTCTTGTGTTGTTTTATTCTTTTCCAGTTCTAGGAATGGGCACAGAGATAGACTATCTGGAACAGTTTGGGACTTCATCAGTAAGACGTTAAAATGTTTGGTCTGACTCCCTGGCAGAGGGGAAAGGAAAATGAAACGGTCAAGTCTTAAATATTTTTGTGAAATAACTTTGAACGTGTGCACAGTAGTACAGGTTCTATTCCAATGGAATGTGTCAAAGCCAAACAAGAGGGAGAGACAGAAGAAAATGTATTTATAAGCAATTCTTCTAAGGATCGGAGGTCTTACTTTTTAATTTACAAGGGTGTTATTTTTCTTTAACAGTAAAGAAACTGAGATGATGATTCTCTACTCTGGTTGCCAAAATTGCAAGAACATACTGCTTTAGAAGCACAGAATCATTGAAAATATTTTTTCCTAGGCTCTTCTAATGGTCAGGTTCTAGAAACTCTCTAAATTGGGATGGTTCTATTTTAATCACTTTGGCTTAATTATTCTTTGGTCCAGAGTAGAGTTGGCTCAATATACAGTGAATACATTGAACTGAAATTGTTGGGGTTTTTTGATCATGCCATTTGTCCTTATTGCTGTATGAGTAAAAGAGAGTGGCATGCACTGCTCATTTAGCTTACAATAGCATCTTTCCTTTTCAGTGTCTTCTGCTGATTTTGAATAGTTCATAAATATTTGCCCTTTTGATTGTCTGTGAGCAGATTGAGTTCACTTGCTATTACGTAAGGACTTTAAGCGTGTGGGCACTGTTCTTACATAATTTTTTTCTCCTGAGAACAATGAAGAATAGGCTCACCCTCTCTCCAGAGGATTATTTGTGTGTGGGATGTGTTATGCTCTGAAGCAGCGTATCTGCCAGTTTATGCCTCTGTCCCCTCAGTTCCACGAATCTGCCTTGAGGAAGCAGTCGCTGTATTTGAAGTTTGACCCTCTGTTAAGAGACAGTCCAAGAAGACCAATTTCTGGTACTTCTGAAACAAATATGAATATCATGCCAGCTCCATTTCAGTGTGGGTAGGTATTGGTTCAGTCTAGGCTCTAGTACAGAGCTTTGCAAAGAAAGGTAGCACTTGACTGTATATAATGGTATGTTTGTTCATTTTTAGTCCTGTTGCTGATTTAAGTAAATTGCTTGAGGAAACTGAAAAGCCTGTGGCGAACCTTCAGAATGAAGAAAAATCAAAAGGACTAGATCTTCTGGGAACACCTACAATTTCTGTAAGGGTGTCTGGAATGGTATCAAGTATCATGTTGATGTTTTTTTGGGAAGGGATGAACTAGGTTCTGGACATAAGACTCATGCAGGTATTCTAACAATTGTGAAATACTTAATACTTAAGCTGTTACCTTGAACAGGTGGGATACTCATAACTTACATCAAAGTTGATCATTTTGGTGGACTTGGTTTTGTTTTAGTAACTTTTTTTTGAAACTGATGGCATTGCAGATGGTGTAGGAGCATTTGTTTTTAAGAATGCTTTCATCAAACAGCCTTCCATGTAGCCAGAGCCACTAAATTTTAACGGCACTGCCGGGATGAAAAGCACTTTTCTTGATTGAACTTCATGCTTTGTTTGAAGTGTAACTTTTAAACTGTAGACTATATGAACAGATCTGTACACAGCAGTTTTTTCTGAAATGGTGCCTTTTTACTCGTGGGCAGTAGTGTGGTGTCATCTGCTTTGTTTCTGATAGCTGTATTTGGCAAATAGCAGTTTGTTACGCCTCAAGGATGGCTAAATAATTCTAAAGATTGTTACCATAACATACTTTGTAAAGAAGTTATGGAAGCATTTTGGGTGTGTAAGTAAAGTATGTTGACTGAATAATCTGCCTACAGCTGATAAGTTGCATGAAATAAGTCTGATGAAATGTTAATACTTTTTTGCCTTCATAGTCAAGGAGTCTGGAACTGGGCCAAGTGTGTCATAATGATGTTCCTGCTGCTACGACAGACGCTGCAGTGGATTCTATTATAGAAGTGCTTAAATACAGCCAAAAAGACATGGATGCAGCTGTTGAGCTGGTCAAAAGAGAGGTATGGTGACCCTTCCAAAGCAAAACTTCTGCATAGCCTTGAAACTGCCTTGTGCTTAGTTTATCTGGTGTAAATATCTACTGGGTCGTTCTTTCCATTGTGCTTGACCCAAACATATTTGGAAAAGTTTGCTTTATATTTGATGGGGGCATTAGCTGTAGACCTCATCGGAGCTAATATCCAAGGAATTATAGTACAATTTACTGTTAGTCAAGTTCTGCCCTAGAACTGGTCAGTATTAAAGTAGCATCCATTAGTATTAAAGTAGCATCCATTATCAGATGGAGTGGTTAGGCTTAATAACAGTGATCTGAATACTCTTTATTAAACTAGGCTGGAAATACCTGTTCTTGGAAATGGCAAGCAGTGGCTGCTTCTGATAAAATTTCCTTAAAACTAGATTAGGACTGTGATGCAAGTTCACTGCAGTGATCAATTTTCTCTTCTAGTGAGAGGTAGAAGTAGTAAAAGCTGGATTTGTAGCTCACTGTGAAGGACAAAAACATTAGTGGAGGAGAGGTGCAGTAGTTAGTGGTATTTCAAGCAGTTCTGTAACTACATCACTACAGAAATTGCTCTTCAGCTCTGCTCTTGCTGATGTGAGAAGGTCAATTTAAAACCTTGAGTACATGATTTGTTATGGCTTCTGGCTTATGAAACCTTACAAATACTAAATGCAGGAGGAACAATAAACACAAAGAGTAATGAAGAGTTTAAGCAAAATTGCCCTGAAGTTACATTAATAATTCTAACTTCAGAAGAAAAAGGAGTAGTCAGAATACCTGACTAGGTAGACTGCAGGCATTGACACTAAAGGCACCAGGCAAAGGTCATTATCTGCCTAAGTTATTCTTTCCCTTTAAAGTACAAAAATAACAGCTTTTCTAGGTGTTAACTTCTGCTTTATCACTTAGGGTAAAGTGACAGGGGGTAAAGCTTGTAATATCTTAAACCTGATGCTCTAATCTTTCAAAGAACTAATTTAATCATGGAAATATAGTTGTAGTCAAGGTAGATGTGACCATGTGACTTCAGTTCTGTGTCACTTAAAATGCTTAGAATTGCTACACTAACCTGAAAGTAACATGGACTAAATTTAAAGATGGATTTTTTGGTGAAACAGTTCAAGACTAGGAGGAATAGAGATTTAAAAAATACACCTTTCTGGGCAAATATGGCACTTAATGGAAGCATCCTTTTTGGGGGGGCTACTGAGCCACTTCTGCTCAGTTTGCAAGCTTAAGCTTCTAACAAGTTTCCATTTTAATGCTTGTTTCTAGCTTAACTGTTAATTCTTTCTATTTTTGTAATTTGTTTTCCTTGTACCTTGCTTCCTGTAATCTGAAATACTATAGTGTATTGAAAATGAGCTTACTGAAAATCAGTGTACTTGGTATACTGTGCAATGCTCTCAAGAAATCTGAAATAATCGTGTGCTCTTGTGTTCTGTTTAGATTCCTGGGGGTTTTGATTGATTTTGGGCCTCTGTTGTTGGTTTTTCACACTGCAGTCAACTATTGGTGTTTCACTTCTCCAGGACACAACTAAATATATAGTTTGCACAAAGCCCCTATTCAGTATAAGAAATCTTCTCTAATACTGATAGTCACTGGCAGCTCTGCTTTAAGTCAGCAGATGTGCTTGTTACTAAATGAACTGAGGTGTGTTTAAATCTGAAAGCATGGTAGGGAGAGGACTAAGTGTTGAATGTAAATTGCTCCAAACAGCAATTTAGTCTTGATTAAATTCACATAGGAAAGAGCAAGGTCTGTGTTAGCAGATTTTTGTGGCTTTTTTGTGCGCCTTGCAAATAAAAGGGAAGTATGGGAATATTGAGAGAATATTTACTTCTTGAAACAACATAACTGGCCCAGGAACAAGGAGAAACAACATAACTGGCCCAGGAACAAGGATCTACATATTACATAAGAGTAGCCAAGAGGTAGGATGAGTTGACTCTGATTTTGCCATTAGAAACATGGATATGTATTCCATATATGACTCCAAATCTCACATTTATAATGAAACACTTAATTTGTAATTGCTTAATCAAGATTATTCTTGGTATGAAGTTATTAGTACACCTAAGCTATCCTTCCAACTGTTCTTAATATTGAATCTCATATCTCTTTCTATGTAAGAAACCTTAACTTTAACTTTTTTCCACAAAGGTTCAAGAGAAAGAGTTGGAGATTCAGGAATGGAAAAAGAAATGTGATAAGCTTCATACGGAATACGATGCAATGAGGTATGAATATGTCCTGATCTTTTTGTATCTACTTACTCCAGCTGTTTTTCCTAGCTTATGTTCAATGTTTCTTTCTTTCTTTTTAGTAAATTAGCTGATCACTATGAAAGCACAGCAGTAGAAATTTTTGGTAAGTTCCGTATTTATACTTTGAATGCCATGGGTGGGAAGGTAGTGTGCTTAGCCTAAGCCTGCTAACTGAAGTTCAGACTTCCACTTCTAATGGCATCAATATTTCAGGAGCTTCCAGGATGAGTGTCAGGTTTCAGGCAAGACAGAGCAACACATCTATATTTCTATAGATGTTTTAGTGGTTGAAATAATGATGGTTTACTGAATCGGGCATGAACACATCTTTCTGTTCTCTGGAGTGTTAGCTGTTGGTTCATCAAAACAGACAGCTTCGATTCAGTTGTCTGTCTTGTATGTCTGCATCTTTAACTATGCTGTCTGACCTCATTTAAGCCAATGGTTGTAGGGGTTAGTACCTTATAGATTTGGCCTTCGCTTCAGTCAAGCTTGTGGCTTCAAAGCTAGCAAGACATTCAGTGTAACTAGTGTTGTAAGTACATTGTCCTAATTTAAAGCTGAAAAGCCAAATCTGTGTCTTGTTTAAATTTAGTTCTTTAGAGAGACTGAATTTTTACATCACTTTTTTCAATGCTCCTTTAAGCCTATGGGTAATATGGCTCAGGTATGCTCACAAAAACTTGTAGAGTTTGCTCTGCTAGTTTGGCTTGTTTTCCCAGGCTCCTGCAGATGTTCCAGCTATCTTGTATAAGCAAATACTTTGCATTCCTTGCTTCTGTCACAACCTTTGAGGCTTCTCTTACGGTAAACTCAGGCATACTATTCTGACTGTGCTGTGGGAGAAACAATGCTTTGAGCTGGCATTTTGTAATTGGCTTTAGTGGCCTTAAGGTTAGCATGAGGTAGCATGCAACAAATATCTTTACACTGAAAAAGCATTCTATGGTCTCCTGTCAGAGGAGAGGTTATATTATTAAAACCTTTTTCTGCTTAAAAGGAAGAATTGTGTGTCTGTGGGTTATGTGTCTATACTATGAAACTAGTTTTTATTTTGCTTCAATAACTATAAAGATTGTAACCATGTTAACTCCACTTTTTTTAGAGGATGCTCAAAAACAGAAGGAAATTGCAACAAAAGAAATCCAGAGGATGGCAGAAGAGAAGCAACAAGTTAGTTCAGATCTGAACTCTATGACAAAAACCTTCCATCAACTTTTGCAACGAGTTGAAAAACAGAAAGAAGTGATAGAGGGTTACCAAAAAGTAAGAAGCTGTAATGCAAATTGTATCCTTCCAAGATAAATGAGACTTAGGGGGCTGGAAACCATGAATTTCCAGAGCATGCATTAATTAGCCAGTGTAGGCACTATCTGTAAAACCAGAGGCTCAGTTGTTTTCAATGTTTTCAAAAATTACTGTTTGGTTGTATTTAGTGGCTGTCTCAAGGCATGATGATGATTGTTAGAAGCCAAAGTTTCTTGAAAGAGAAGTATGACATGTTTATTGCTTCATGCATGTAATTTCTGTTAAATTAGAGACTTCTTATGTCTGCTGCATGAGGGCAGCTTGTTTCCCCTGCACCAGGTTGAGTAGATGAAGAGAATTTCTATTAGAGGAACTATTACAAGTCTAAATTGTAATTGTTTATTGGGTACTCTTCATCAATTTGGATTTTTAAGCTGAAGTCAGGCCTTTATTCTGCAGCATCTTCAGAGGATGGAGGAATGAAACTAACAAGGAGCTTAAGCTAAGGCTTGGTATTGCATGAAATGGATAAAAATTTGTTAGTGTTTTAAAAGTGCCTGCAGAGTGTTTCCTTGCAGCTATCCTTTAATGTCACCTACTTACTCAAGTGTAGAACTAGCCTGTTAAAAGTTTTAGGATAGTCTGTGGTTGAGAAACAGGCATAGTGTCTGTTTCTGCATTAGCAACACTGGCTTCCTTTATCTTGTATCATCTCTCCACCCTAAACTGAGAAGCCTTTTATGTAAAATGGAATTAAATCATCCTTTGGAGACAGTTGCTAGATTCAAGAGCTGGAATTAGTAAAGAGTCTTAGGACTTGTTTTAGACAGTTCCAATTTATTGTAATAGCTCATAAGATAAGGTGTCAGTGTCTGTGCCTACCAAGGTAACTGGTCTTGCTGTTAACATTGGATTTATTTACATCAGGATCCAAACCCTATTTCCATGGAGTCTCTGAAGTAGTCTGGTTTATAGCTGCTCTTGGGACAATTGCAACCTGAGATAAACCTGATTTTAAAAGACACCAAAACCAAACTACAAAACAACTTGGTGATCTTGGTTTCAGTGGCCTTTCTTCTTTACTGTATTTCTATTAAATACAATATTGTGAGGGGAAATGGAGTGAATAATCTTAGTTTGCAAAGTGAACACTGTTGAAAGTGGGAGACTTATGTCTCCCACTCCTGCTATGTAGGTCTGTGGGAATTCAAACATGTTCATGTTATCCTCAAGCCACTGCCACTCTGCTGTAGTCAGACTGTTTGTGGATTGGAGAGGCTGTTGCATCTACTAACACAAGGTGCTTGGTTTTGGAACAGAATGAAGAAGCTCTGAAAAAATGTGCTGAAGAAAGCCTGGCTAGTGTAAAAAAAGTGGAGCAGAGATATCAGGCACTGAAGGCACATGCTGAAGAAAAGATACAACAGTAAGTACCATGTCAAGAAGCCAAGTACTAGGAGTGAGATACATAGGTTTCACAGTTGCTGCAAAATGTGGTTCATAGGATGTTAGGGGTTGGAAGGGACCCAAAGAGATCATGGAGTCCAACCTTCCTGCCGGAGCAGGACAAACTATCTAACACAGATCAGAGGAACACACNTCCTCCTATTACACCCCAGGATCCCATTGGCCTTCTTGGCCACCAGGGCACATTGCTGTGCCATGGTTAACCTGTTGTCCACCAGGACCCCCAGGTCCCTCTCCACATGACTACTAAAACATTGCTTAAAACATGTTTAGTTTGAGGATTAATTCAAAATAAATAACTAGTGTGTTTCTGTGAATGGTTCTGCTGTGTTGCCTGAAGAAGGCCTGAAACACTGTCTTGCTTCCATTTCAGAGCAAATGAGGAGATTGCCCGGGTACGAAGCAAAGCGAAATCAGAGGTGACAGCACTACAAGCCAGTCTCCGCAAAGAACAAATGAGAATCCAGTCTTTAGAGAAGACCCTTGAAGAAAAGGTTAGTCAGAATGCCACAGTTGGTTTTCTTCAGCTATTGCCTCAGACTAGGTCAAGGACCTACTATGTACTGGTGCTAGAAATAGCAGTGATAGCTGTGCTGGCTTTGATGGCTGTGATCTTGACAGGGTTTGGGAAATAGGCACTGAAACTTAAGGCACAAGTCCATGTCAACCATGTCAAGACACTCTTCTATATGTTTTTGGTGCAAAAGATTTGTTCCCGTAGGTGGGTTGCATAACTCATCAATTCAAGCTACTGTGTCAGGAGGTTGTCTGAGCTACTGAGTGATCTAAAGCATTGCCTAGAGCAGAATCTGTGAATGAATCTTTAACTTTCTGATTCAGCTTGTTCATAAACATGATTTGTAAGCAATTAGCAGTAATTACAGACTCTTCTGTATTGACTGAATTCTTCCAGTGTTGTTCAGGCCATTAATCCTTGCATCTGATAGTTTCACATTGCGTCGATAAAAAGTCTTTGAATGTTTTATGAAGGTGCACCGGTTTCCTTTTGTTAGAACCCTTCAAAGGAAAAAGTTTTTTAAGGCTTAAATATATTTGTTAGAAATGCATGCTGTAAGTGTTTTGCTGTATCTTTCCCACCATTGAAAACTCAAAAAATGGGTAATGCTCACACATTCCTATTAGGATAAAAATCCTCTGTCCGAGTCAGTATTTGGGCACATGGCTAAGGCTTGTGTAGCTGAGGAAACAGGAGGCCTGTAACCCAAGACATGAGACAAGCAATTTAACGCACAACTAGTTATTTTCCTGTTACAAATAAAGTAACATTTTGCTGAGAACTCTTCCTATATGGTGAAACCATTTTAGTAATTGGACAAACTGGGAAGTATTGGTACATGTCAGTGACAGTATCGCTGAATCATCTTAGAGTTGTCTGTCTTGTGAGATTAAAATCTGTCACTGAATTTGTTGGTCTAACAAGAACACAACCTGGATCACAAGGTGTCTATTTATTATGGGAAAGCCTGTGGAAGTAGAGACTGTGTAGTGCACTTGGGCTCATTTCCTGAGGCTATTGAGGGTGCTGTGTGCCCTTCTACAAAGTAGACTGTCCTTTACAGTAAATATACCTGAGTCACTAGTATGGTAATAGACTTTGTATTAGTGGTAAACATGACTCGGCTCACTGCTTGAATGTAGCATAGCTTAGGCATACCTGAAACTCTCTTTTTGTCTTCAACAGGCTAGAGAAAATGAAGAACTGATGAACATCTGTGATGACTTGATCTCAAAGATGAAAAAATTGGATAGTTCTGCAGTCTTGTAAATATGTCTTGTATCTGACTTCCTGTCTTGTTTGTGCACTTCTTTTATGTATGTTGGGAAAAAGAAAACTTCTCTCTCTTTCTCAATTTGCACTTGTCTTGTGCATTATTGGCTGTATGTTTGGTAGGAAGTGTCAGTAAACTTCAGATCAGTTTTTGTTTCCAGCAGGTAACAATGTCCTTCATAACATGGTTACATTTTGCTGAAAGGAAAAACTTCAGTCTTCTCACTCTTTTCTTGTTTGAGAATACTGGGATCGCCAAGGTTCTGTTCTCATGACTTGACTTTTCTGTTGAGGGTCACCTGGGCCTTGTCTGTTTGATACTTCCTGCTGTCTCATTTTTAAAACATTCCAGCATTACAAGATTATAATAAAACTTGACCTGTCACAAATGCCAGAAAGTGTTTTGTGATGTTCCAAACAGACTGGAGTGATTCTGTTGCCGTAGACAAGAGTGTTGACTGGCCAGAGCTGCTGTTTTGCTGTGCAGGTTCACTTTGTGCATTGCACACAAAAAGGGGTAGAAAAAGGCAGAGTGTTTCAGCAAAATCCTTGACTAGATTTATGCAAAATTGAATTTGCTTTACGAGCTTTATGAACTATGCTGAGGGTAAACCAGCAGTGCTAAACCTTTCCACACGGGGTAGCTGCTGCTCTTTGAAATATTGGCCGTACTAGCTGGGCTGTGCTTCAGCTCTAGTTGCGGAGCTGGAGATCAGCTCTCTGGTGGTATCTAGTGCTAGTAAGGAAATGGTGGTTATAGATTCCTGCTGGGGGGGTATGAGCTGCAGAGTGATGTATGCCAGCAGACTGCATGTAAACAGTGACAGTGCTAGCCATCTGGAGCTTTTGTGCTACAGGTGCCGGTGTTACACCACCAATTCGTGCTTAAGAACACTGGGATGTTCCTTGCCTTTCTATGTTCTTTGAGTGTGAAGTGGCTTTCTGCTGTTGGTGCAGATTATCTCTGGTCCAGTAGTTTGCTGCATGAGGGGAGGAGAGCTGCTGGATGAGAATGGAGGGGATGCTTTCAACCTGTTTGTTCTTTTGCCTCAGTGCACCAGTCTTAAAGGCATTCTGTCCCCAGTCTGCTGCTGGAGGTGGGTACAGAAGTTGTCCAGTAGAGACCAGCACACTAGATAGAGGCGCTCTGCTAGTGTTAGCACCTCAGAATTCTCATTGGGTTACCAATAATTTTCTTTTGTGTGACCAGTTATGGTCAGTTGATGATTTTAGTAATGGAAGTCGCACTTCAGTGCGACGTGGAAGTTGCTGTGCAGTCTGACTACTGCGCCTGAAATCTGCTCAGGTCTCATGTGTTTGCTGGTTGTGTTGGTACTTACAAGAAAATGAACTGTGTGAGAAGTGCTGCTTGAGTGGAGATTTCTATAAATGCCTGGGCACTGAAGAGCATGAGTGAGCAGGTTTTGGGTGTGTGGGTCCCTAAGGCTGAACTTCAAGGCATTTCCTAGCTTTCAACAATAAATGTATTTGCTTGCCACAGGATGGGAGGCTGGTGGGGGGGGCTCAGTTTTTGAACTGCTCAGAAGGGATGGCTTATTTTTCTCTGAAGGTGCAACTTCAGAAACTATCTGTAAGCACTTCATATTTATTAATTCCTATCCGGAAAGTATTGTCTGAAAGTTAACTTCCTTGTTTGAAAGAATTATTCTTGTTGCTGTTTTTCTGAGGTGGGTGTACAGAGAACGGAGTTATCTGGGAAAAAAACCCTGGAACAAAAACAACTTGGTGTCACGGGAGCCGCAGACAAAATAAGGACACAAAGCAATCCATTGTACTAGCTTTATAGATAATGAACTTGCAGAGTTAATGAAAAATACTCTTTTTGTGTAACTTGATAGAGCCCGCTTGCATCAGCACTTTAAAGGTACACAAGCAACACTGAACACTCAATAAAATGTCTTTGATCCGCAGTCAGAGTCCGTGCCAAGTACATCACATTGTAATGCTGGCCAGTCCCCTTCAGAAGAACTTGTCTTTGCAGCAAGCAATATAGGTAGTCAGATGGATCTTGGTTAACCTCTGAGTTGTATGCAAAATACGTGCAAGTTTTACTGCGGTTATTCAGCGTATGCTTAGAGATAATAATCATGCTGGCTGGTTTGTTATCTCACTGCCGTTTACTTGCTGAGCCTCATCTGATGTGGATTTGCCTCTCTGCAAGTAGGTAACAGGAGGAAAAACTGATCGTGCTTGCTTGGATTTCTTATGTAGTATTTATAAGAGCAATGATGAAGTGCTCTACAGAGGATGTCAGGTCTTGTTCCAGACACCCTGTTCCTGGTTCGAGTATACAGGAGGATGTACTTCTATTTCAGAGCTGGTCAGGATAAATCACAGCATCACAGAACATTAGGGATTGGAAGGGGCCTCGAAAGATCAAAAGATACTAAACGTACTTGTGTGCTGTAACAGCATTAGTGTGTTTAAATCAAGGACTTCTACAGGTCTGGGCTCTTAACATCTTTTTCATGGCATTTCTTTCGTTCTATAGGAAGACTTGAAGCTACAGATTTGATCTTGAACTCTTTCACCATGCTACTGTTCAGGTGGTCTGTGCTGTATACCTGCACTGATGTTGGCCACTTTTTTTGGAGGGACTTTTTCTTCTTAGGCAAGGGTACAGGCTTTGTAAGCCTACACAGTCCAAACTCACCTTCTTTCCAGTAATTTCTACCCTTGTTCCACCAAATCTAATTTTCACAAATTGTGCTGTGGTCCAAGCACTGACTTTAATTTTCTATTACAGTTAAAAGTTTTGGTTCTGAAGCTGTGGCTTAAATCCTTCAAATCCTTCTAGATTCTAGCCATGTTGATACTAGTCAGTTGGCTAGATGCTGACCAATTCCCTAGTCCTTTTGTGCTGCTCAGACAGCACAGAGTAATTAAAGGAATGTGATAATTTGACATGAGGGACTCTCAATAGAGTCATCTTCCCGTGAAACTGGAACCAGGCTCAATCAAATTGACTTTGCCTGAGCCTCTAATCATACAGCTTCACTCCTAATGTTGTAATTTATACCTCCAAAGCAGGTATAACTCATCTTTTTTTTTCCCTTCCATGTTGTAAAAATTTAAATTACACTGAAGAAAATGAGATAAATAATGGACCATTACCTATTTTTCCTCAGTTTAGAGGATGGATTTATGTCTTGAGGCAGAAAACAGAGCACTGTTTTTAGAAAACAGAAAAGCAGCAAAAAGACACTAATACTTTTTTCCATTAGAAAACACTTTCAAAGCATTTAACTTCAGCAAGCTGTCTTTGGCTGTTTGAGGAATTCTACATCTTTTCAGAAGTCATTAGATCATGACATGACTAATCTTTTAACGGTTTTGAAAGACCCATGTGGTTTTGACTTAGTCAAATAGATCAGTCACAGCATCTACTTTCTTACAGATTCCTCTTCCATAAGCCTAATGCAGACTAAATCCTCTGCAAAACTGAAGGGGAAGGAAGTTCCTTGTGAGTTTTTATTTTTAACGATGGTGCCAGCAAAATTAACTGTAGCTGACATCAGGTATTTGCTTTTCAGTGCCTGCTGCCAGGTTTTTGTCAATGGTGTCTTGCTGTTTGAAAGTCTCTAGTAGAATGCAGGCTTGGAACCTGTGTCAGACCCTGTTTTCCTTCCACATTGAGAGAGAATTTTCTGGTTTTGAAGTTCTGCTGTCCTTAAAATGTTTGTGGTGCAATTTGATCCCTCTCCAGGGTCTCTGCTAGCTCTTGGTGTGTGAGAGGACTGGTCTTTAGCTAACATCACCTGTTCCAGAACTATAGGAGTTGATGGAACCAAGCACCAGATTGTCTGTGTGATAGGTCTCAGTTGTCCAGAAGATGATGTGACTGTTTAATTGGGCTAACAAGCGTTGTGGCGTGTGGCAGAGCAAGTGCTCACACTGGTAAGATTTGTTAGGCTTGAGGAGGGAGCTACTGGGGACAGTGTCTTCCTCCCTGCATCTCTTTAAATACACTTAGACTTGCAGCACAAGACATGGGAGGAAGATCTTCAAATCCTTCCAATACCCACTTCTACATTGTCTTCGCCCCAAACCTGGTGACTAGCTCTTTCAAACAATGCCAGGGTCATCTTCAGACTCTTCTGGAGGAAAAGGTTGCTTGGGGATTGGAAGGGACCTTGAAAGATCATCTAGTCCGATCACCTAGATAAAGATGCGCAGGAACACATCCAAGTGTGTCTCCAGAGAAAGACTCTACAACCTCCCCGGGCAGCCCATTCCAGAGGCTTCTGTCACCCTCGCTGTGAAGAAGTGCCTTCTCACATTTATGTGGAACCTCCTGTGTTCCAGTTTACAACCCATTGCCCCTTGTCCTATCATTGGATGACACGGAGAAGAGCCTGGCTCCATCCTCTTGACACCCACCCTTTACGCGTTTATAAACATTACTGATGTCACGCCTCAGTCTCCTTTTCTTTAAGCTAAAGAGACCCAGCTCCCTCAGCCTTTGTATGAAGCTACTTTATCTTTCTGTTTGCCAGGCTTGCTGAGCAATATTGCATCCTGGAGCCCAGGTAACTGCTTACCTCTTTCTGTTTTGTTTCTTTTGATCTCTTAAAGATTGAATTGCTTTATATCATCTGACTTGACTTGATCCTCAACAAAATAGTTTCCCTGTGGTGCCACGTCTTTCTATTTTTTTTCCAAATCCAGACCCTATATCCCTCCCAGTAGAGGTGAATGTTGTGCTTGTCAAATTCAATCAACCCATGTTCTTTGGTACAAGCCCTTCTAATTTTCTATTGTTTCTTCTGCAGAATGCACTAGCCAGAAAGAGGGAGGTGATGCTGGCTTTGGGGACCAGGCAGTGCATATTAATCAGTGTGAATGGGCTCTGCATCTGGGAGTGCAACGGGGTAGCCGTCAAGCCCAGGTGGTGAGGGTATTCAAAAGTTTCCTTTAATTTATTGCCTGAAATTTGTCCCCAGTTTAAGTGAAGAGGGGTCATTTAAGACAGAATCAAAAGATGGCAGATCCAGGCACTGAATGTTTTTGGAGGAGTTAGTCGCATGTTTCAGCGTGCAGAAAGCACCACCACTTGTCTGTCTCTTGGCATGGAAAACAAGGTCCCCTGACTTTCCATTAGCAAAGCCAACAGGCTGCTGATTGTGAGGCAAGCAGCAAGTGTTACCCTGACTTGTGCTGAGGAGCTGTGTGAGAGCCTGTGCCCCACAGCTGCTAACTGCATTTATAATTGTGGCACCGTGACTTGTTCTCTTTCGAAAGCCTCATTGTTCTACAAGGGAGGACTATTTTTGGTTTGGAAGAGATGTAAATACTGGTCCAAAAATAGATCCTTGGCCTGGCTCCTAAACTGCACAGCAAAGCTGAGGAGACAAGGATGTGGCAGCTGCTTTACCTTCCCAATTGCAGCATCATCTGTTGTGACCCTGATTTTACTGCTGCCATTCACCATGGCTCCCCAAAACCTAATTGCAGAAAGCCTCTGGATGTAGTCCGTGATTATCAAGCAATAATGTGTTTTACTGGACGTTGCAGTAAGCTTGGAGTTTTGTCCATTGTAGGACTTAACGTTCCGTAACATCATGGGAGCTGAATTTGAGCGCTGGGATTTGAACACTGAGTACTAGGGTGCTCTTGGAGAAACTGCTTTGGTGCTCTGTGCCTCTGTTTCCATGGTGGTGCCTGGAGATTAACGATGACTTCTGTTTTTACACAACACACTTGGAGGTTTTCAGTTCCAAAAGTTGAGTGTGCCACTAATATTTTCCATCTGATGGGCAGCCTGGAGCTACCACTTCAAATTTGATCTGCTCAGATCTTATGATAGAAAAGCTGTTGTTCTGATAGATGAACTAATTAACAATGAAGCATCACAGCTGGTCAAAAAAACTTGCTGTAGTTTCTATAGAGATTCCTGTAAATAAATCAAAACCTTTCCAAAACACTGTTTTGATCAGCAGTTTCCAAACAAAGGGAATTTATATCTGGGTCCCAAATAGGAAGTCTCCAGCCACTATCTAGTTCCACCAGAATCTGGGATATTAGAGCTGGAGGTTTTGCTGTAGATTGAAACCTGTAATACAGATTATGTACAAGAACACCCCCTTCCAAGTGTAAGCCAGATTTAACCAGATCTGGTGCTTTCTGCATTACTCATAACAAGCGATACAGGAGCTGTCTTTGTTCAAGGTGTGATGGCACCTCTAAACCAGATAGTGCAGTGAATATCACCCCTTTATAATGAAAAAAAAGAGTGCTGCTTCTAAATGAAAATGGACTCTACTCATCCCCATGTCTTCTGTAAGACAAGGGCTCTTAATGTATCTACAAATGGTGATGGCTGTTAGAACCCTGAGTGGTCATTGCTGGGAGCAAGACAGAAGCAACTTGTGGGCATCCTGGAGGACTGGCCATTGCAAAGCCTGCATTAGCTGCTAAGTATCATGCAGCATTGCTACTGACCAAGCCAATGTTCAAACTTGTGATATTTCAATGCTTGGAGTGACTCGACACAAGCACTAACTGTTATTAACCTCTTCCTGTGCCTGAAGTACTTCCAGTGACAATTATAGAAGGTGGAGCCTGGAGTCAGTGTGCTGGGGATGTGTAATTCATTCCCACAAGTGCTGCTTTCATCTTTTACCAAAAAGCTCTGGGAAAGCACTTGTGCTTTTGGCTTAGTGACAGAGCACAGAGGCTGAAGGGTGGTGCTGGTGGCTGACACTAGCTTGTGATATGCAAGGAAGTGACTGAGAAGTGTGTGGGACTGATCAGTAGCTGGACTGGGTGTGAATGAACCATGCAATGTTCTTGTTATGGACCGAGACTATTATGTCCAGTTAGACTGCACAAAAAGAATTGGAAGTATCTATACCTGAGAGTAACCATTGGTAGTGTTTGGCTGGGAGTGTCCCACTGGAAGCAAATGAGTCTCCCAGTATCCTTTGGAGTTAGGGGTACCTAACATTAATTTCCTGGATTGGGTCTAATCTGTGTGCCCATGCTAACCTAAGCAAGGAATAAACTGCAGCTGGAAATGTTAAAATCATGTTTGTCTTCTGTTAACACATGTGTTGGTATGTGTATGGATGTCTCTAGACTTCACTCCTTGTTTGCTGAATAAAGCTTTAGCAGCAGCAGATGTCAGCATATGTTGGTTGAGAAACAGAGTTCAGGGTCATTTTTATTATCCACCTATTTATTTAATATCCCAGCACTAGCTGGAAAAGCTGCTGCTTGTGGCAGGTGTTAATGCAGAGCAGGAGCTGGTGGTCCTTGATATCTTTGTTGGGGGCTCTTTGAGGATAAGACTGACTACAAAATTGACTATTGGCCCTTGCATGAGAAGGTTAAATAATTCAAAAGGGATTTTCAAAGCCATGTGAGACACAGACATGCGACTTTTATTGCTTTGCTATTAGTCAGGGTTCAGCTATCCCCTGAGTACAAGAGGCCAAGCTTCTTGACCCTACAGGTGTTATCCCAAAATCTTGATGTGCTTGAGCTGTGTGTTACAGAGGAGGGTAGTTCACAGGCAGATGACGTTTGCTTAATCTCAGAGGTCCCATTACAAAAGAGAGGTGGCCCTGTCCTGCAGCCTGTTCTGAGCTACCAATGCCCTGTGCTGCTATGGATATGGGATGACCCTTGCAGTCCTTCTGGGGCTTACCAGCTCGGAGAAATCCTGCCATAGCTAATCAAGAACCCAAGTCCACCACAAGAAAAGCACTTGGCATGGCTGCCAGGTGTTTTTTCAGCTGGCTTGCATGGATGAGCAGAGAACAAAGCAACTTGATTGCTATGGACAAGGAATAAGGCTGCTTGTAGTGCCTGTAGGTGTGAAAAGGCTGTGTGCTTAATTACCTGCTTCACTCACAATGATATTCGGTTTCTCAGCATTGTAAGGAGTATTATTTATGGGAACTTTATCCTCCTGGCAAGTACAAAGTAAGTGCTTCAGGCCACGTCTTTCAGTTGGCACTTGCTGTGATTTGTGGCTGTGAAATCCAGAGCACGTTAAAGAAATGGATGAAAGGGATCTGCAGTTATGTTCTCACAAGTAAAATGAACTGCAGTTTGGGTTTCAATTAACTGATTAACAGTCAGTGAAATGAAGGGGCTATAATCCAGAGACTGCAAGAGGAAAAAACTGGATGGCCCAATTCAAGTCCAGGTCTTCTGGAATGGCTCAGGTGGGTTCGCAGCCTGACTCCAGGTCCATACAAGTCTGCTGAGAGGGGTTTGAGCCCTGCATTTGTTGTAGATGATGGTGATAAATCCTGGAACTCAGAGAAGGCCTCTGGCTTCATGCTGTCTGTTGGACACAGGGCAGAATGTGGGGTGGAAAATACTGGGGCTCCATGCTGGCAGTGGGTCTGGATTCTCCAGTTACTAGTTTGTACCTGCTTTAATGTGCTGGGGGGAGGTCTGCAAATAAGAAGGTGAAACCAAATTGCATTCTCCTCCTGCTTTAGAGCAATCAAGACAGACCATGCAGGGAGGCAGCGTCTGCACACCGTCTGCAGCAAGGTCTGGGAAGGAGTGAGGGTTTTGCCTTAACTGTAAGGCTGTGTGGTCTCAACTTGCTGTATTCCCACAGCAAAAGCAGCATGAAGTTAGCACCGAGAGCAATGAGCATCATATCAGTAATAGTGATAATGAGGTCCAAGGCATGTTTCAGGCATGACTTGTGCTTGGGAAGTGGGAAACATCCTGGTGCTCTTAGGTCAGATTCTCAAGTAGTTTTAGACATGTTAGTCTCATGGATTGAGAATGAGGGACTCACGACAAGACCTGAGCCCTCTTCCTGAGGGCTGAGATGAACCCCTGCTATTAAGCTGCACTTTTCTGCAATTTCCATCAATCTGCTGAAATGTGTTGTAATATAATGTATTGTAAGTTATGATTCTAAAAGTATCTTAAATAGTGGCCAAAGCAAGCAGCAATCAAATGCTTGCCCTGGCCTCGTGCTTCTCCAGCGTGGGAAGCTTCTGTCACAGCAAATTGCCCTTCCTTTTCATCTCCTTTATTACATCTCTGCAGATGGATCTTCCAGCTCTTATCTTTCTCTGACATTGGTGAGATGATCTCTCATGTATAAAGACAGTTTAGGGAAAACCTTCTGGATTAGAACCACTGATGGGTCACTGCAGGAGTGGAGAATGAATTGTGGGAGGAAAGTGGCAGGTTTTCACGCATGACAGGTTGGGGCCATGTTAAAGGTCTGCAGAACACCCCCAGGACTTCTCGCCTAACTGAGGGTCTGACATGAGCCATGTGCTCCATGGGGTGAAATGTCAATTCTTTTGCTCCATCCTCTTGCAAGTCACATCCATCCTGACAACAGCAATGAAGAGCCAACACCTCCTTGCACATAAGTGAATGGAGTTAAGGATCCTACTTTTCTAGAGTAAGATGAGAGTATCTTGATGAGCCATGGGATGGCTCCATAGAGCCACATGTGTTCTGGGGCACTTCTCTTCTGGGGTACCTTTATCTCCAAGAGCAGAGAAAGCTGAATTGCAGGAGTAAGGTTCTGAGGTGTTGTATTCTCCATTTGTCTATGCCCCTGTGGCTGCCCAAAGTATATGGTGCGTGGACAAAGAGTTTTTAGTAGGTGGCTCCTAGCCCAGACAGGTTGGCCATGCCTGTTGCCTACAGGTATTGATGCAGCTAGACTTGGTGAGCTAGAGTGGAGTAAAGGTGAGGAAAGTAGTCTAGCAAGGAAAACAGACACATCAACTTCTGCTTTCTGTTGGTGGGAATTCAGACTTTTCTTGTGCCCAAGAAACTCTCTCAAATTACTTGTATTTTAATAGGAATTTTCAAGCTTTTTTCAAGAGACACTCTAAGACCAAAACTTGCTGAGGGAGAAGCAAAACAGGAATTTTATTTCATCCCTAATCTCCTTTTTGCAGCCACTGATAAGGAAACAAACTTTTTTTTGGCCTGTTTTTGCTGTCAAACTTTTCTGCTGAGAAAGGTGGCGTTGTTTTTACTTGTGCTTGTTGTGACTTGGGACTCTACACAACAGCAAGTGACTGACTCTGCATAATAAATTGGAGACAACCGGAAAAAGAAATGGATAAGCTGCATTTTTGGGTGAGTTCAGAAAACATATGCTCCAAAACCTGTTTGTGTATTGGCTGTTACTTCCAATTGCTAAGGAACTGCGTGTTTGCTTCTGCTTCTTCAAAAACACATGTGTGCTGTTGACAGGAAGTGCTTTGGCTCCAAAATACTGCCAAATAGCCTTGTCAAACAGCAAGAGATTTCCCTCTCCCATTCCCTTCTCTTCTCTCTCTATCCCTCTCCCCTCTTCTCCCTCTTTCTCCCTCTCTCCTGCCCTCTGCACACCACTATCCCTCTGATACAAGACTCCGTGCAAAGGAATGGCTTTCAGATGGGGCATGCAGCAGTGCCAGTGTGTTTCTGACTTTTTAATCACTGAAGGATTAAAAACACCTTAACAAAGTGACACGGTCCTCAGTGTCAGGCAAAATGCAGTGGTACCTGTAAAATGGTGTGAGGCAGTGGCAGCACTGATGCAGAAATACCAGAGGTCAGGAAATCAGTGCATGCACCTAAGGACAGGTACTGTTGATGAGACCCTTAATCTTTCATCAATATAAAATTCTTCATGTACTTAACTAATTTAAATGCTAAATTACCTCGAGCCATGACTAGAAGCAACAACCACTATTGAGAAACACAAGGAGCTGAGGTTATAATTTTGACTCCGGAGGTGTCACAGGAAAGGCAAAGGCCTTTCCCCCAGGTTGTTGTGCCTCTGGATGAAACATTCTGGTTCAGGAATGTCAATGAATATTAACCAATTCACTTGGATGACTTTTGTGGGTGGAGAGACCAGATCTGATTTCAAAGGACTCCACAGGAGGCCCTTCATAAAGGAAACAAATAATTGCACATTGTTTTTTATTTTGTTATATTGTTACCTTATTTGAGTCCAAGAAACTCTGAATAGGCTCTCTTTGTTTGTCCACACTGCAGCAGTATAACTGGGGAAGCTGGCAGGGTCGCAGCTCCTGGCAGCAGCTGCCAATAAAAGCTCGCTGAGCAAGTACCGAAAATAAAATGCCACGGTATCGTTTTAAACTTTGATTAAGTTGTGCTGAATTGCTCCAAGGGAGGTAGTGGCAAGCTCGGAGGGGTTAGGACCAGAAGGGGATGTGAAGGACGTTTATCTTGCGGGTGTTTGCTTTGTGCTGCGTGTGTCGTTCTTACTGCTGGGGAAACACTTTGTCAAAAGCCCACTATGGAGAGAGTTTCGGGAATAAACTTTGCAACAACAGGAACAAACACAAACCTTTATACCCTAATGTGTGTAGCAAGCTGCTGTCAAATAAAGCTGAATATGCTTTAAAATTCTCCCTACCTCCCAACAGCAGGACTGCTTTAGCTTTGCCAGTAAGCGGCTGGGCCGTGCCAGTTACCATGGTTCTCGGTGCGACGGGCAGCTGATGTGCTATGAGGTTCAACTGGGAGAAGGGCATGATTGTACCCATGCTTTAGGGTGACCACAGCAAAGTACTGCTCCTCTGTGGTGTGACACTGTTTCGTGTGGGATGGGAGGGAACCAGCACCTGCTGTTTTGGCCTTGTGTGCTGGGAACTGTGGCAGTCTGGGAGGTCTGAGAAAGAGAGGAGGCAGCCAGCTAAGCAGTGGAAACCACCAGCAGCTCCTGGTGGTTATCTGTGGGTGCCTAAGGAGCAGCACCTGTGACATTTGGCTGTTTGTGTTGGTCAGGCTCAAGTCTCATGTTTGGTGTGATAGAAAGTTACCACGAGCCCACGTTCACAAAGCCAGCAGATTTGGGCCGTTCTTAGAGATGTCCCACATCCTTTCCTGAGGCCCTGCAGGCTGTGTGCTGAGCTGCCCTTATGCTACTTACCTTGGTTGCTCTGCGCTGCACTTGTTTAGGGCTGGTCTCTTGCCTAGGACATTCTTTTCTGGTTCTTGACTGTCTTCGTGATGCCTCATTGGCAGTTATCTCTGTATGTTTGGAGGGCTCTCAGCCTTCAGATGCTTCACATTTACGTGTCCTTTAGAGCACAGGCTCTTCCTTCAGTGCCCAGGATGTCAGGTCTGGTCCACTTTGCTCCTCCATCAGGGAGGAAGCACAGCTTCAGAAGCATAATTCACAATGGTTTTATCTTGATTATCTTATCTCCCTTGATTTATCTTTGTCCTGGATTCAAACACCTTTACATGGAAGGGAGAGAACTGGATGGAAAATCATCTAATCCTGTCTAATCCCACCCATCTTTGAGACCTGGCTGCACACCTGCCATTACACAGAAGACCTCCAAGGCTTCAGTCACCAAAACTGCTTTTTTCTTGTCTGACTTCTTGCGAGGAAGGACTAGCTGGAGACACGAAGTAGGTCTCTTTTCCCTTTCACTCTTGTCCCGAGTTCTGCTCCAGTTTTTCTTTTCTGCATCACTCTACTGTCCTGCGATTAGATTATTGCCCCATTCAGCTCGCCTTCCCAGCCTCCCTTCACTTCAAGCTGTCTTTTCAGGTTGAGTGGCTGCTGATCATGTTCTCTCCCTGGACATTTCTGCTGCTCTTGTTTTTTGGAGATTCAGACTATGGACTGGTTTGGTCTCCTCTAGATTACAAGGTTACTAGGTATGACAGGAGATGTACAAGGCAGGATCCATGGGATCCATGCTCTGAAGGGCTTTGTCTAATGAGCGCCTATGCGGTCTAGCTCAGCTGCTGCCCCTGCAGCAGGTCCTGCTTTCTGTAGAGGAGAGGAAGAAATCTCTGTCCCTTTGAGTTCATGAGTTCACATCTCACGCAACAGCAAAGCAAAACATAGATCTGTTGCAAAACCAGACAGATGGATTAGGACATTTTGTTCCATGTTTTTGTGTGCACCCAGCATTACCTCCTGCCTTTCTGAGTGTATCACGAGATGCAGATGTACACAGCTGCTCTGAAGTCCTCAGTGATGGTCTGAAGTGCTGGTGCTGTGCAGGGCTGCCCTTTTCTGTACAAACCTCTGTGCTTTGGCTAACCCATTTTTTCAGGTTGTGATATTTTCCACATCATGTTAGAGAAGGCAGCACACTATCCCACACTCATATAGGTATAGGGTCCCCTGTCCAGCTCAGTCCTTCAAAGGTCAGCCCAGGGAGTTTAAAGTGATGGCGGTGCCGAGGAAAGGGTTTCCTTGACCAGAAGACAAAAGGAAGTAGGGTTTTATTTCACTTTTGCTCTCTGTGAGCATGGGGCACGCTCTGCTTGCCAGCATTATCTCTGAGCTTTATCCTACAAATTCCTTACTGACATAGAAAGCTGCAAGGGGCTGTGCCCTGGGTTCCAGTAGCCTGTTAGAGTGATTTCACACTGCTTTCTGCTGCAGTTTTTACGTTTGCCAGGTAAGTGACTCTTGTTCTGAATAGGGTGGATGTTTTTTAGGACACGGGAGGCAGTGACCCTCTTTGCCTTTGGACCAGAGTAACTATAGACCAGTCAGCCCCATCTCCATCTCAGGAAAGGTGATGGAACAATTTATCCTTGACACTGTCTTTAGGCACATTAGGGACAAGAGGGTCATTAAGGACAGTCAATGTGGCTTCACCAAGGCAAAGTCATGCTTGACCAACCTGATAGCCTTTTATGAGGGCATCACCAGGTGGGTAGATGACGGCAAAGTAGTGGATATGGTCTATCTTGACTTAGGTAAAGCATTTGATGCGGTCTCCCACAGCATCCTCACAGCCAAACTGAGGCAGTGTGGACTGGATGATCGGGTAGTGAGATGGATTGTGAATTGGCTGCAGGATAGGAGCCGGAGAGCAGTGGCCAATGGGACAGAGTCTAGTTGGAGTGAGAATGAGAGACAGCAGATTTGTTTAGCTCCCACTGCCATCCTCTCTGCCTCTATCGGTGCCAAGCACACCTCCTCTCTTTTAGTGCGGTACAGCAGCTGTGTGTGAGCGTACATGAGCCTGTGCAGCCCCAGAAGGGCGGTGCAGTCTGACACCTGCTCTCTCCCACCCCGACACCGGTAAATGGCTGTTCTGTCTCTCCGCAGCGGCGGGCTGCCGCGGGAGGGCTGTTCCCACAGGCAGAAGAGGAAGGCCCGTGGCGGAGCGGTCGGTAGATGGCGCTGCTGGCCCAGGAAAGGGAAGCTGCCCGTTCTGCCGTAAGGAAGCCGAGTCACAGGGGCGAGCGGGAGGGACGGAGGGAACCAGCGCAGCGCCCAGCTGTGGGAGCCCCTCGACGGGTCAGTCCCGAGCGGCGGTGCCTAAGTGGGGTGTGGAGAGGGGGTGCCGAGTGTTCGGGGCCCACCGTGGGTGGGACTCATGGGTACAGGGGGCTCTCTGCAGAGTCCTGCCTGCGGCGGCGAAGCAGAATAGCGCTTTGGCTTGGCCAGAACTTCTTGGGTGAAGGCTAGTGTCTCTGGCAGGAGCTGTAATGAACTGCAAGAGATTAGGAATAACTGGACCTCAGAAAGATTTCTTCCGAATCCCCACTCACTGCTTTAAACCCCAAAGATTCTTCTTACTTCAAAATCTCTTGGTTTTTGTTTAATGTTGGCTCTTGCAACCAGCTGATGCTATTAGTCATAAATGCAAGCGATTCTGCTTTGGGTTACTGATAGATCTGTTGGTTGTGGGAAGAAAATCACGAGCAATTAATTATCATGGCATAATGAACTCATAACTAACTATCACTTCAGCAGTGAGCTGTGGCCACTGGCCATTTGAGAGCTCTTAGCCCTGTGTGATTGCACAGTGGAGCTTAGCAACAATTTAATCTGAGATTTAATCTGCATTTTCAGGAGGGTAGGTACAGCACCAGACACTGTCAACATCATCCAATGCACTGGGGAACAAGCCATGATCTGCTTATAGCCAGAGGCTGGATAATGCCTTGCAGCAGGGAGTTTCACAGGTCAGCTGGACAGTATTTAAAGGATTTCCTGATGCTGGTAGCATGTCTACAGCTGGCCAGGTCCCCTTCAGCCTTCCTGTAACCTTCCAGCCCATGCAAGAGAGAGCCAAGATGACCACACGGAGGCTTGAGCTTAACTGTTGTGACCTGCCAGGATGTTTTCTACCTCAAAATGCTTTCCTAGCTCAGCACACACTCATGCCTTTCTGTGTTGAGATGCTTAAAGGGCAGGTTTCTGAGCCCTTGATTTGTCTTGTGCATAGCTCTTGTATTCTCGCTACTACAGCAACAGTTTGGGGTGGTTCAGGGTAGGCTGTTTTTTTGGTCACATGGCTAAAAGAACATCAGGTAATGCTCAAACTTCAGGACTGAGTCTTTATTCAAGGGAGAGCAGGACTCCACAAATCCTGAATAAATACCTCCATCAGTTATTTCAGGTAAAGCAAGAGATCCAGTTCTCCTCAACTCCATTTCAGGCTTGCAAAGACTATTTCTTCCTTGCCTTCCTTCTCTCAGAGGAAATTTGTATCAGAATACTGTTGAAATTCATGATCCCTCATCTGCCTCCCCCCAAAAAACTCAGAGGCACAAAAGAGGCATTAAAGACACTGAACGTGCAAATAATTGAATGTTTTCATATGCAGAAGAATGGTTGCTTTTAGTAACTCCTCCTAGAACACCACAGCATTGGAGGTTTTGGAATGAGGGCCTCCCAACAGCATCAGTAAAGGGAAAAGGTCCAAAAAATAAGCTAAACAGTGCTGCTGCCTGAATATAGCCTTTCATTCAGCCATCCTTGCACCATTTCAGGCTCATTTTGGAGGGTTTTTTTTATAAATGATGGAATTTGTATTTTTTGGCTTCCTTTCAAGAGTTTATATTTTCACTGTATAATTTCCTTAAACATTTAATTTCCTACATTAGTTGATGGTCTCTTGCTTCTGCTGGAAAATTAGTCCTGGTGCTTCTGTGACTGGGCTGGGAACTTTTTAAAAATTCTCTTTCCTGAAGGTGCAGAGAAAGTGAGGGAAGTCAAGCTTCCTGTGAGTGGGTGCTGTTGTGTACAGACTTGCATCTTCCCAGGGGATATAGGAAGATGTGGCAGATAAAAAGATATTTGACTCAAAAGGCTCTGCTTTTAAAATTATTGGAGAATGTTCCATTCCGTGTAGCTATAATACTGTGGCATCTCCAGCATGTTTGAACTCAGAGGTTACAAACACATGGGAAACAGAATTGTCTTACTGCCATTGACTTGTGGAAGGTGCTGCTGTGAATTCTTGGTGCCACATTCATCCACTGCACAGTGTTTCTGTACCATTCCTCTTTCATCTGTCTTGCTGTTGCTACCCACCACTGTCTCTGCCAATGTTCCTTGTTTCAGGCTGAGCCTCACTGTTATGGTGGAGTCAGCATCTCTGGAAAGTGGAAGTTCCAGAAAACAATATGAGAAGTATGTTTTCCTAGTGTTGTTTAGAACTTCAGGGAAGGAACTCGTTTAGCATGGAGCATCAAAGCAAGCACTCAATGTCACTGGAAGAGATATGATAGTAAGATCTAGAAACAAAAGTAAGAAACAACTTAGATGTAGGAATAAACGATGTAGGGGAAGAGTAAAAAAGGTGAGAGGTAAAATTATTCTGAGAAAGTGTAGTTAGGGAGCAGTTCACGAGTGTTATTTTACCTGATCTGTCAGACAACGTGGTACCGGTGTCTGTGTGACTGAGTGCCCAAGGAGGCTCACACCTGAAGCTGGAGCCAGCAGCTAGCAGGCAGTGTTCGTCAGGCTGCTGTCATCTCTGTCTCAAAGAGTGTTTGAACATTGTCTCCTGGAGTTTACATCTGGAAATCCTGATTCCTGCAGTCCTGAGGAATCACATACTTGGAGAAGCATCATTTCGGTCGTTGGTATCTTTGCTCCCTGTGTTGCAAGCAAACCGAGACAAGAGCTGTGTGGAGCCAAACTTCCTGAACTCAGTGCCGCAAATACTATTTCCATGCTCCTGCAGGAGCAGGAACTAATCAGTTCCATTGCCCTGACACCAGCAAATTACTCCCCACATGAGGTGACTCCTCATCAGTTCCTGCTGGGCAGCTATAGGATGCATTTGGAGTGATGGAAAATGACAGGATCTGTCCTAACTTATCTAAGTTCTGCTTTATTTAAAGGTTACTGAAAGGCTGAGAATCTGTGATTTCCTTGATTCTTGGCCGGAAAGAAAGCCACATGCTCCAGTCTTGTGCAGAGCTGAGGACTCTGTGTTCTTGGCAGTTTGGCAAGGAAAAGGAGGTGAAGTTTTGGCCTGACTGGGGATTTTACATCTGAATGGGCAGACCTCACAGCAGTGGGGACCAGCTGTACCTACCCTGTCAGAAAGTTAGGTGCTTTCTGGCCAGGTTACAGCAGTTCTAGGACTTAGTTCTGCTTAGATCTGTCTGGTCTTGTGGACAGTCCTGTTTGTTGTAACTTACCTGAGCCTGTCACCATGATGTCCAAGGGGATCTGACCTAGTTTGAATTAGCATAGCTTTATAGAAAATAAAGCCCCACTCTCAATATCTCAATACTGCTGAAATTTGCAACAGTAGACATCTTTCCCAGTCTTAAGTAAAACCTTCTGATTAGAACTGAGACTATGTCATATCTTGGTGGAAAAGACCTGCTGGAAAGCGCAACATCCTCAGTGTGTTTGTGGCCATGGAGACTGTGTACTGAAAAATCTTTGTGTATCCTGAAAACACTGGGAAGAGCAAGACTTACCTGTAAGCAGAGAAAGCAGTTGCTGCAAGAGACACGTGGATGTTGTGGTCTCCAGGAAGTAGCTGTGCTTGTTGCTAACAGCTTTTGCTAGTGAAGACAATCCTCCAGTGCGTTGTTTCCAACTCTTAACTAGATGCATCTTTGCATCCTGTGACATACTGACTTATGAGCTGCAGTGGAAGTCAGGTCTTCCATTGCATCACAAGGTGAGCCCACAATAAATGAGGGGTTGTGGTCCTAACTCAGCAGAGTGTGATTGCGTGGCCTGCCCAGAAACCCAATGGAATGCAACACCGATGCATTACTAGCCAAACCTTGGGGATGACCCCACCCCATCAGGAGCTGTGCAAGGGGCTTGGATCACCCTTGGGTGAGCTGGCAGTGAGAAACCCATCTTTGTCTCTGGCTGCCCATAAGATTTTAGTCCATTGAGAGACCTGCAAGGAGTCTGAAAAGAAGCGATGATTACGTCAGCCTGCACAGTCTGCCCAATATGGGGCTCATGCTTGGAAGGATCTCTCACCCACAGCTCTGTGATGTGGATGATGGATCTCTGTCCTTATTCTGCCAAAAGCTGTACTCATTTTCATACACGTTTTGATCTCAGCAAGAACTTCATGGTCCTTTCCTGTTGATGGCTGGGTTTCATCTTCCTTTTTGCACAGTGTGCTAGCTGTCTTGTCCATCCCCATCTTCTTCATTAGGCTGGGGTGTTAAAAAAGCTGTGTGTGGTCCTGGCCAGCTCCTGATCCATGCTTGCTCCAGGAGAAATTGACATTTCAAGGTGAAAAGGGTTGTGTATGTGGAATGGAGCTTATTTTGCTTGATGCCAAAAATATCTGGAAGAATGAGTTTGCTGAGGAAATTCCTGCACAGCTCAGGTCACCTGCATTCCCTGCAAGGCAACGGTTGGAGAGCACAGAGCAATATGTGAGTGTGTTGGGTTTGTGTCTGATGGGGTTTGGTAGTGGGAGAGGGACTACTGGCATAGACTCCTATAAGAAGCTTCTCAAAGCTCGTCCAACTCCAGGACTGTCTCCCAGGAGAGGGACACCACGTTGCTGCAAGGGGAGGACTTTGAGGAGTTTTGCCCCAAGGAAGAATGTGTGGATTTGTTTGAATTGAATTCATTTGCTTCCACAAGTCAAGTCTTTCGCCCACTACCATCATTTGTGACCAAGCCCACAGTGTCCTTTGTCTTGACCCTCAAGACTCATGTTGTATTTTCTCTTCCTCATCCCACTGGAGTGGAATAGAAGCGAGCAAGAGGTTGTGTGGTTGCTTTGTTGAGAGCAGAGTGGGCTTTAACCATGACAGTGAGGAAGTACCAGGCATAAAGATGGAGAGTAGCAGTTTTAGGCCAGACACGTTTGAAAAGTTCAAACTCACAATAATTTCTGCCATCTTTTTCTGTCAGGTGATGTGAAATCTGATGCTGAGACTGGCTAACAGAAAAAGGCACAAGGGCTCTGTATGCCACTGGTATGTTTTGTCACGGTTCTGTGTTGAGGATGATTTTTTTCCCTTTTCCTTCAAAGGTGACTTTTCTCCTGGCGGCCCCACTCACTGCTCTGCTCTCTGATCCTGATCTCTTAAAACCCTGTGAAGTGGGACTGGGACAAACAATCACAAAAGGATGAAAGATTTAGTGAGAGAGTTTAAACAACAAGCTTCAGGCATAAGTTTGGTCCCTTGAAAACGGTGATGGAGGAAAGAGATAGACAGATCCAGAACAGATCCAAGCCAAGAACGCATTTGTGTGGATAGGCATTCCCAGAGCTGGCCACCACATGGCACTGCCATGCCCATCTTGTCGTGTTGAAGATAGCAGTGGTGCACTTCTGCTGAGCAATTTGAGGTGGGGATGTCTCTGGAATAGTCACAGACCAATAAATCACAGAATCACAGAACATTAGGGATTGGAAGGGACCTGGAAAGATCATCTAGTCCAATCCCCCTACCACAGCAGGATCACCTAGACCAAGTCGCACAGGAACACATCCAGGTGTGTTTTAAATGTCTCCAGTGAAGGAGACTCCACAACCCCCCTGGGCAGCCCCTTCCTGTGCTCTGTCACCCTCACTGTGAAGAAGTTCCTTCTGATATTTATAAGGAACATCCTATGTTCCAGCTTACACCCATTGCCCCTTGTCCTGACACTAGATGACATTGAGAAGACCTTGGCTCAGAACTGTACATCTATAAGCAAAACAATTAAACATAGTCAACAGTCCTGAAATTATACATTAGGGCTCAGCTGTCCTCAACATTTATGTATGCTCAGCTCACACTGGATGGAGATCTGCTGGTCCATTCTCTTAGACCAAGTCATTAGCTGGACTACATATCCCACGATGTGCTACTGCCCTCTGCCTTACTGTGCTGTGGGATCTGATCATGTGTTTTGGGTGGGAAGTCTTCAATGTTCTGAGGCTAATCTGTAAAAGAGTGCAGGACCACGAGACGTTTGCTGTCAGCATCTCAGCCAGGTGCAAGTTCAAGTGTGAAACATGTCAGGATGACATACGAAGTATTGCTTCACTTCACCCTGTGAAAAAGCCTTGATATGTCAACACTTTGTCCCAAGTCGTATTGGAAAGAAAAACTAAGCCCTGGAAATTGCTGCGGTATGAAATTCCCGTGAAGTTCACTTTTGCACTTAGCGAAAGCAAATACGGAAATGCCTTGTGGGTGGGTTTTTGCTTTTGCTCCTGTAATTAAAGTTTCCTGATTTTTCCACAGTGTCAGAGATGGTCTGAAGAGTTTACTCCCTTCAGGAGCCATTTCATGCAAATAGGGCTTCAGATTTCCCTGTGATGGGGAGGCAGACGTGACTGGGAATCCAGATCACTGGTAAGCACAGCGTAAGGGTGCGGAATAAAACCTCCTCCTTGCTTGGTTATGGGCACCTTTTTGCAGAGCCCTGATTGTTGCTCTCATTTGCTGGCTGCTTTGCATCAATGGGATACTGTCAAGAAGAAACAAAGATATGCATTTTTAATTCATTTTCTTCCTGGCATATATAAAATGTGCTGCTTTATTGGAAACCCTTTCGGTTTATTTTTAATAGCAGCGTGGGACGTCAGGAAACATTCGGATTTCAAGCCTTGCACAGTGGTGGAATTCACATTTCAGTGAGGTCTGAGGGAAGGCTTCCTGTGACCAGCAAGGTGCTCACCAGCCCTAGTGGGCCTCTTCCTTCTCCTCTTCAAGCTACAGCTCGAGTGCCCATGGCTGTTCAGTTTACTGCTACCTTGTTTGTCAAGTCTTTAGCACCAAACTGTCATTTTTGGCAGGCTTAACCCCTCTGTCTCCTGAGCTTCCTGGTTTGAGGTCCAGAATTTAGTATTTGTTTTGCTGCAGTGCTCATGAATGTTAGCGAGTTGTGATGGCACCTTTGTCTTCAGAATATGCCTTCCCAATAGCTAAGGGCACTTAAACCTCCCTAGCACTCGGCAGTAACAATATTACTCCCTTCACTCTGTAGAGCAGGTAGCAAAGCATCTAGTGTGTCACTGCTAGATGCCACATGTTGTAGCTGGCAGGTAGCTCTGCAGACCCCGGCTGTTTCTGACCAGCCCTTATCCACACACAGAAGATGCTCTGATCCGATTACATCTTTACTCAGTGGCCGCATGGGTGGGGAGGGTGTCTGGTATCACATCTTCATCTCTTTATACCTAGCTCAAACAAATGCACTTGGGCCACAACAACCCCATGTGATGCTACAAGCTTGGGGAAGAACAGCTGGGAATGCCTGTTGAAAAGACCTAGGAAGACTGACTGACAACTGACTCAATACCAGCCAGCAGGTTGCTTAGATGGCCAAGAGGGTAATGGCATCCTGGTTTGTATCAGAAATTGTGTGGCCAGGAGGAGCAGGGAAGTGATTGTTCCCCTGTACTGGACACTGGTGAAGCCACACTTTGAGTACTGGGATCAGTTTTGGGCACCTCAGTACAAGAAAAACTGAGGTGCTGGAGAAGGGCAACAAGGCTGGTGAAGGGTCTGGGGATCCAGCCTTGTGAGGAGTGGCTGTAGGAGCTGAGGCTGTTTAGTTGTAAGAAAAGGAGGCTGAGCGATGTCCTTATTGCTGTCTACAACCACCTGAAAGGAGGTTCTAGAGAGGTGAGGGATGATCTCAGAAGTGACAAGGGATAGGACAAGAGGAAATGGTCTCAGGCTGTGTCAGGGGATGTTTAGGTTAAACGTCAGGAAAAACTTAACGGAAAGAGTCATCAGGCCTTGGAACAGGCTGCCCAGAATGGAGGTTGAATCGTCATCCCTGGACATGTGTAAAAGTTGTGTAGATACAGCACTCAAGAACATGGTTTAGCAGTGGGCTTGGTAGAGTTAAGGGTTGGACTCAATGATCTCAAAGGTTCCTTCCAACATAAACAATTCTATGATTCTATGAAACGTCTGTGTCTTTGCCTAGTTTGGAGTTTGCAGGTAGTCCTCCAAATGGGGTAGGTTAGAGAGTGTCTGTGCTATCAGGGTGGACTGATGCCAGCTGGGCCCCTGCTTTTGCCTCTCTTCCAGCATTAGAGCTGCCCAGCATCGGTGAGAGTTTTCCAGCCCAGGGCCAGGGAAGCAATTTAGGACAGCAAGTATTCAGCACAAGGGGACTTTTATCTGGAGCACAGATTATTCCTGAACATATCCAACTCATTAGAAACCTGGTTATTATGTTTGTCCTTGGAAAGGAAAATATTATGTGAAAGAACAAAATCCCAGGTTCATAATAGCTGCAGGGTGTAAGCACAATATTTACAACGTGGTGAGCATGGGGAGACACAGAATGAAATGTACTTAAGGCTCTTTGTATGTTTGGTGGAGCTGTGGCCCCACACCAGGACATGTCCAGAGAGCTGACATCCCCAAAGGACTTTGAATCTGCTCTCAGACATGGATTCTCTTGGAAATTGCTGCGCCTCCTGCGTATCTAATTTGGGATTAGCAGGTCAACACGGTGGCAATTTGAGCAAGTGGGTTTGGGCGTATGGCTATCTGAAGGAACTGAGGCGGCTGCAGAAGGCACAGCTGCTTTTGAGCCCTCCTCTGCAAACTGATGGGGAACTGCTGCTCCTCAAATGACTACTGCTGCTGACAAACTAGCCTTTGCAAATGCATTTAGGGGAAAAGCTGGGAACTCTTTGTGTGTCTAAGCCAAGGAGACAAGCATGCTGCAAGCCAGAGACTCAGGGTAGCACAGTCTGCAGGAGTCAGTGGTCCACGGTGATGCCTGCCATTCAGGTCTCCACATCATCCTTCCTCAGCAAACTGCAGTCTGTTTTCCCAGACCATCATGCCTTCAGGGCCACTGTGTCAGCAGGTGAAAGTTGCTTCACTGCGGACAAGCCATTTGTCTCAGAAGAGCAAGTGAGCAGTGTTCTTGAATGCCCTTGTGGGTAGGGGAGGTTGCTAGGCTGGGAAGTGAACATCACACAGGGCTGTCACTGAAGGACTAGTGTCATTCTGACAAGTGATGTGATGCCAAAGCACTTTTACTAGCCAAAGCAGCAAATTCACCACAGATGCCTCCCTACCTATTCCCACTCCAGCTTCCTACAATAACCCCTCTCTCCTACACCAATGATGGGTTTATACCTTGCTGTTTCAGTCCCTTCAGTTATTGAGAGGAATTAACTGTAGGAAATATCAGACAGCAAAAAAAATGTCATGTGGGATTATGTCACTTCACAGCAAAATAATGGGGCACATTTACCCAAGACCTTTGCCCCCTTGATGCCCATTAAAATGCACCGTGTGCTCTTACTTTACTGCAAGGTGTTACTTTCCTGCAGTAGCAATGTTCTGTCAGAGTTACGGCTAAAAAACCACCATAACTCTAGATTAAGCACAAGATAATGAAAACATTTCCATGGAATAATCAAACCTTTCTGAAGTCTGCCATGAATCTGCCATGCATGGAGAGATTTCATCCCCAGCTTAGGTGTGATAGAGCCAGGAGCGTCGGTCTGATAAACAATTGATCCTGGGCAAACTCGTGTCTGCTCACAGCACTTCCACACAGACCCCTAAGATTGCTGCTGTGGTCCCACCAGTGAACGATGTCACTGTGCCCCCACCAGTGAACAATGTGGCTGTGCCCAGTCCCTTTCAAAGTCATTTCACTATTTGTCTATGTTTTTCTATTCGATGTCCAAGAACTAGTGGTTCTTTTGTGCAAAAAGCAGTGGCTAAGATGATAAGACCTTAATACTGATTGATGTCTGGAGAGATAATGCTACAAGCATTAGCACAGATGCTACCCTCAGGGAAGGGACCCACGGCAGAGAAAGTGACTGAGATTAATGGAAGTCACATGGATATGCCATTGGAAATACTTGACTTCTGCTTGTAATTCAGAGTTCACTGTGCTTGCTGGACACAAAAATAGTAATTATTATAACATACTCAAGAGTAAGAGGAAAGGAGAGGTGGACTGTAAGCTGGATGGAAGTTGTGAGATAGTGCTATGCTGAGCACAAAAAACTTGTCAGCAAGTTCAAAGAGCCCAGATGTGGGGGAATGGCTGATACGGCCAACACAGCCTTGGGAACTTCCTTCAAAAGGTGTTCAGCATGGGCTGCTGCCAGGCAGTGTGAGAGAAAACAAGCAGCAGCAGCTCACTGTCTGTGAGACTTTCTTAAGAGGACTAGATGGTTGGGCGGTGGGCGATCTTGATTGCACAAGCCTTTCCTAGGATGGTCTCTCTGCTCCCCCTGCTCTCAGGGGCGTGAGGTGTGTGTGTCAGCGGGGCGTGAGCAAATGCATCACCCTGAAAATGTGATTTTCCTCCCACGTGCATGGACTTGATCAGCTGGACAGTGCTTGGAGCTACATAAACTGACTAAAATAAATGAGAGGGGAGGAAGCAAAGCTGACACTGAGGACTGTGAGAAGGAAAAAAGTCTCTTAATATATCTGTTCCTCCCTTGGGCGCTGAGGAATTTGCTCCTTGCTTCATTGGTTTCCTTGCTGTATTCTGGTGCATGATTCAGAGCAGACCTGTCTTACCCTGCACATGCACTTCAACCTACTCCAGCATCACTGACTGAGCAGTCCATGGCGTGATGGGAACAACTCCAGGAGAGACTGTCCCATCTGGGGAGGTGTTCCTGCTGGTCTAGAGAGCTCTGCCTCATTCCTTGTGTTAGACTCGGTTGTGAGAAGCCACCCACTGCTTCTTAACGGCTGCACTGACTATGCAGGTGCAGCCTCCAGCTGGAGACACTTCCCAGGTTCTCAGACCCCCCTTCAAGAAACCTCCACGTGAATCCACACCTGGAGCATGCCTGCCCCTGCAGCCAGTCCCTGTTTCTGTCTCATCTGCTGGTGAGTTTCAAGCCATTGGTACCCATCCTGTAAGAGCTGGAGGGCAGATGCTGTTTTTTCATGGTGCAAGGTGCTTTGCAGAGGACACAGGAAAATGGGCAGAGGCCAGCTGGTGCTGAGCTGGGTGACTCAGTAACCACACACATTCTCCTCCATGGTTTGTGTTTTTTTCATCATACAGAAGGTGATTTTTGTTCCTGAAGCAGGAACTGTCTATACTCCTGTTGGTATTTGCTTAACTACCTTCCCATGAGTGTAAATCTTACTCTTTCTTTCTTTCCGTGGGGGTAAAACGTTGGGCAAATCCCCTTCTCCAAACCAGGGATCAGGTATATCAGTGGGCAAAAAATGAATTTTGCATTGAGTTTGGGTCTCCTCTGAAGGGGTCTCTGGGCCTGTAAACCCTTCACACATGATAGCCAAAGTCTGCTTGTGATTAAAGGAGAAAATGAGAAGCAGATGGCTGAGGTGAAAGGTGCAGATTGCTCTGTTTTACTGCCCTGGATGCAAAGGGAGTTGGCACTAAGGCCACTCTCACAGGGCTCAAAGATTTGTTTCCTTTTTCAAGGACTGAAGGGATCATCACATCTTCCATATATGAAGGGCCATATTAACACTTGATGCTAAGATAGCTACAGGATGTGGCTTTAGCATCACAGCAGCTTCTCTGCATGGGTAGCTGGGGCAGAGTGCGGAGCATTTGCCACTGCGACAGAAAGTCACCTGCTGGGGAGCTGGACTGGATCAAATCTGTACAACACTCAGCTGTCTTTCTCAAGTGAAACTATCTGAGAGAAAGGGCACAATCCATAAATCAGTGAATGATGCCTGCCCAGGGACCCGTCCCTTCTTCCAGAGGAGGTACCTGGATGAGGTGGAAAGGTGTGACATGCTTGCATTAGGAACCAAGAGGCAAACTTAGCTGATGAATTGACTGAAGCGGCAGCAACTGTAAACAAAGTGGAGACCTGGTTCCAACATCCACTCACTCTTTCCAAACCCTTGCCCTTCTGATTCACTTCTCCCAGCTTGGCCAAGCTCTGAGATCGAATTGAGACTTGTGCTCTGCTGGGGCAGTCTTCAAACCAAGAGCCAAGCAAACCCTCCTCGTAGAGGAGAGCAGCCTCTCAGCCCCATGGCCATCGCCTCAGTTCCAAGCCTCACTACGTTCCTGAAGGAGCATCTCCAGTTTAGAGGATGAGGCACAGGCCAAAATACAAGGTGGGGAGGTGGGACGTTTGGATTAGTCAAGTGAAATGAGCCTTTGCTGCTACTTTTGTGCTAGGCATCTGTCAGCAACATAGATGAATGCTTCTGTGTGAGTTAGAAATCAGTATCAAACCTAGTTGGACAGGCACTGGTGAGCATGCATGCAGCACAGTCACCACTCTCGTGTCAATCAAAACAGATGAGCTCTCTTGGTGACACAGGATGTCTCTGTAGCTCTCTTTTCAGCTGAGGGGATTAAAGCCTATTGAACCACCACATTTCTACAGGCTCTCTGAAGTGCAAAGCCCAGGAGATCCTACTATGAGGGTCAGACAGACACCCTGTTTGCATCAGTAGATGAAGTGGTGAGAAATTATTAAGAGGATTAGCTGCTGGTCTGAAGGCATGTCTGCTGGAGCAGCTGAAATGCTGCTGCAGGTTCATAACCTTCCTTTTGTGTTGTCTGCGATTTCATAATTTGGGGACTCAGAGTTCACAGGGGAGTTGAACCAGTGAAGCAGCAAAAGGGTGGATTTCTGTAACAGACCTTTGAAAGAAAATAAAATGAAGAATGTTATCAGAATGTCACTCGCTGCTACTATCCATGAAGCCAAATCCTGCTATGGAATGAGAAGGGTCAAGCCAGGACTGTGCAAGGTATTTACAAGAGGCACAAATGGATGGAGCAGCAACCTCTCTTCCCTACCACTTGATTCCACTAATTTAGGGAAGACTAAACTGTTGTCGTCCAGCTTTTCTGAGGCTCTGAAGTAAGGGTATTCTGTCTGAGCTGGGACAAGTCCCACTCCTCACAGAAAAGGCTTCAGCTCCTCTCCTACCCACATTTCTTCCCTCTTGCCAGCAATCTTCCTCTTCAGGTCTTGGGATATATTTACTCAAACCTTTGTCCCAAGTGCAAAGCAATATTCCTCTGAAGTCTGTTACTTCCGAGCTGGTCCATATGTCTTCTCTTACACAACAAACCAGATCTGCATTTCCTTGAGGGTGAGTGGACACATTTAGATGCCTTGTTTAGCTTGCCTTGTGCTGAGGACTCCACTACCAGGAACAGTACTGCAGGTGACATCTCACCAGAGCAGAGGGGCAGACTCTCCTCCCTTGGCTTGCTGGCCACACTTTGATTCTGCCCAGAATATGGTTGACTATCTGGGCTGCAAGCATGCACTGCTGGCTGATGTCCAGCTTTTCATCCACCAGTGTCATAGAATCATAGAATCATTAGGGATTGGAAGGGACCTCGAAGGATCATCTAGTCCAATCCCCCTGCCACAGCAGGATCACCTAGACCAAGCCACACAGGAACACATCCAGGCAGGTCTTAAACTTCTCCAGTGAAGGAGACTCCACAACCCGCCTGGGCAGCCTGTTCCAGTGCTCTGTCACCCTCACTGGGAAGAAGTTCCTTCTCATATTTATATGGAACCTCCTATATTCCAGCTTACATCCACTGCCCCTCGTCCTATCCCCAAGTCCTTTTCCTCAGGGCTTTTGTCTTGGGGCAGCAGAAGGTGACACATGACTGCTGGGATTCTTTTCAGCCCTTTTCTACGGTTCTGCACCTCTGTACCCATTTATTCCCTCATTTCAGATAGATGCAGAATCTCTTCTAACTTGATGGTCACAGTAATTCTGTTATTCTCTTTTAGCATAATGTAAACTGAAGCAATTTCTTTTCTGAAGAAGGTGAAAATATCTCCATACTTTAATCTGGAATCCCGAGTTTTTTTGTGATGACCATAACGATGTAAGTACAGCGATGATTTGTTATCCTCTGTGCTCTACACATAGTTGTCCCACTGTGTGCTTTGAGTTCATTAATATCATGGATCTGCAGTGTTCAAAGAGATCTGCTGCCTTTGCAGACTTAAGCATTTTTCTTCATCAGTCCTTGATCCCTCTGGATCTGTTGTATGGATATAAATAAAACTTATTCTTGTACATTTTAAACTCTGCTTGTCTGAATGGCTAACCATTGCCCAGATCCTGATGGAAAGAGAAGCCACCTTCTCCTTGTTTATCAGAACTAATGAATATCTGCCACAAAGACACAGACAATGCTTTTTAGTTGTAACCTGGCTGGTGCAAAGTTACTTTGCAGCTCGAGAGTTGTTTTTGAGTCTGTGAGTAATGTGATGTTGATCAAAATTATTTGTATCGTTGCTGTTAATTGTGGCTACATTTTAAGTGTCCGCTGGGATAATGCAATATCCTTGAAGCACAAGATCGTGGCAGCTGTGGAAGTTGGAGCTCAACCCTCTGCTCTCAGGAAAAACCAGTAGGATTAATCCTGATCCTGCTGAAGTGCACTTATGCCTAATTTCAAATGATCTGGTGTCCCTTCCCATGCAGACCTTCCTTCTGGTCCACAGGACCTTCCTGCAAATCTGCATTCATTCTAAAAACGGGTCTACAAATACTCATTAGCTAGTACTGAGCCACGTTAAGTCCTTGAGTGTCGGGGGACTTTGCAAGACAGTAACTGCTTGAAAATTCCCAAGTAATGGCATTTGGTATTTCATCTTTATTCTGAAAAAGAAACTGTTTAATTAAAAGGAAAAATGAAATTAGAGTGAAAAAGATAAAAAAACTCTTCAGCAGGTGATGCAGGCTGTGATGTGCTGCCTGACTCCGTTTGGTTCAATGAACTCTCCAGCACTCAGTAGCTCAGGCAGCAGCTGAGTTCTGCAACAGTTCCTAGTGGAGAGGTTTAAAATACAAACCAGAAGTACCAGGGGTTTTCTTTCTTTGCTTTTCCTACTCGCACTTATGGAGATGATACAAGAAGAAAACTATGAACTTGGTTTCTCTTTTGGAATAATGATGTTTAAAATTTGCTTAATCTTATCAGGCCAGATGGAGCTTCTGCTCTCCCTCTATTTCCTTCCACAATCACATGAAACAGCCAGAGTGGTGGAGATTCTGAGATGATCCTGTCACTGGCTGAACTGGCTGTGAAAGACCATCCCACATTTCCTCTCTGCCTAGCTTCTGGCTTTCTCCTCCAAACACAGGTAAGATTTTAAGGTGATCTGTATTCTCTAGAGGCCCACGAAGGAGAAGGTTTTGGCTTTCTCTGACTTCAGTAAGGGATTCACTGGCAGGAGCATCATATGGATGGTCCCCTACAGGACCTCTCACAAAGTGACAACTGTGTTTCTCTGAATTCTAGCTGCACCAGAGTACACTTACGAAAAGCAAAAAAGAAATCACCATATATTTCTAGACGTGTGCCAGTGTCTGTCTCACTACTGAAGAGCAGGTAGCAGAGAAATCATGCCTACCCTCAGCCAAGTGTCCCAGCCTGCAGTGCTTCAGTAGCAAATTCTAGACCACTTTATGCCTAGGTAGTTGAGAGTTGACAGTCTAGTTGCCAAAAGAAGACAAGTTTTAATCTTTTTATAGATTACTTTATCTAGATAGAAACATACCAACAATTAGTTGCACACACAGGTCCCTCTTCAGGGCAGACCTGAAGAGGGATTTAAGTTCAGTCAAAACGTGTCAGGTCAGCTGTACAAGAAGGGCTGTGTGTCCTGCCTGCAGATCATAGAATCGTAGAATCATTAGGGATTGGAAGGAACCTTGAAAGATCGTCTAGTCCAATCCCCCTGCCACAGCAGGATCACCCAGACCAAGTCATACAGTCAGTCTGGGGTAGATGTTTGATTGCGGCTTTGCTAGTAACTTTCTGATGTTTGCCCACCACTGGCTGCAACAACTAACACACAGGCAAAGTAACAGGTCTTGATCACTGGGGAGGCGTGTGTGCTCCCACCAGACAGCGGGGAATTAAAGTGAGCAGAGGGCTTGGTGGGAGCACGCGGCAGGACGTGAAGAATAATAGCATTCATTGCTTTGAGGGAACCTCAAAGGGCAGTTCTCCTCATAGTTTGGCACTCCTGCTTTGGATCTGGAGACCCTGAAGAACTGAGGGGAAAAGAAAGAAGAGGAGAGGGAAAAAACCCCCAAACCCTTATTATTCAGACTTTAAAAACCTCTGTCAAAGGGTTGGTTTGAGTTTTGGACACGTCTCAGTGTAGGTTGTCATTAGGGACTGGCTAGCTATATTTGAATAGATGTGACAATCCAAAGCCTTTTCCCAGCCTTTTTTTTTTTTTTACTTTGGTATGTTGAAAAAAAAAGAGGTTCGCTGCAGTCTAAAATACATCTGCAGATGCTGTGTGCTCCTTGGCTCCAGTTAGGGCTCAAAGTGAAACACCACCAAATGCCTATTGTTACTAGCCCTGCTCTGGTAAGAAGCCCTGTTTGCTCTCTACAGATTTGGACCCTGGTTCCTGTCCTGAATGTTTTCATATGAACTTTTTTGGATGGCACACCAATTTTTCTGATTATAGGCTGGTTCTTAGGAATGGGAAATAGGCCACAGTACCAGTCCCCATCCCAGCCCAAATGTGGGCTGTGTCCCAAGACCCCTGAGGTCAGCAGATCAGCAACAGTGGATATTAGAGGGGGTATGAAACCACAACAACTCTGCTGAAGCCCTTGGAAGATGGGCAAAGGTCATTGCTGTTACAATTCCAGTAACTCAGATTTTGGATCTTGATCCGTGGAGGCACTGAGGTCTCCGACTCCCAATGTTTTCTTAACTATGGTGTAGGTTAGGAGTGGGGTTGCTAAATAACTGGTGGCTGTGAGCTCAGTGCCTTCAGCTCTATCTCACACTAGCTGTGTTACTGCTGTATACAGAGGTCCCGGTTGGAATCTGGGCTCCTTGAAATAGAGGCAGAGACACATAGAGTGTGATTCAGGTTGCTGAGCGCTGAAGTTTCCAGTGTGGGTGCCTACATTTGAGCTGTAGGCGATGGGAACAGTGCAGACAATACAGCTTAAACAGAGAGTGGGGCATCATGAAATAGTCACCTAAAACTGATCTCCCAAGACCATTTGTTCTGTAACTGATGGCTGCAGCCAGAGCTGGGCACTGTCAGAATCAGGTTTGCAATGAATTTATTGGGGTAAACAGACCTCTGTTTTCTCCTTGCAGATTCAGCCACCTCCCCACTTCTCGTATTCCCATACTTTGTGTTCTTCTTGGCACTGGTTACGTGCTTTCAGTCAGTGTGTCTCTGCTTTCCAAGTCCGTAAGCCACGACTTGGGGGCACAGTTGCATTTACATCCCTTTGCAGATGGCCTGTTTCTAGCACTGTCATTCCGTGGGTTCTATTTTTTGCTGTCTTTATGCTGAAGGACAGACACTGCTCAGTGGGTCTTTGTGATTCTAATCTTTTTCATACAGTGTGAGGATCAATGAACTTGGAAAACAAGATCCCTTTCTCCTGGGAGGGAAGGCACCTGAATTTAGACCCGTCTCTGCCACCCACTAAGGATGTGCGTGACAGTTTAGAGAGGACTGAGCAGTGTGTTTGTCATTGCTGTAATGCCCTTTGTCGTCTCCTTGTAGCTCCCATTTCTGTAGGGACCATCTGTTTGTTGGGAATTTTTTTAGCCCCGTCATTGCAGACTTCAGGAAATGCCATCTTGCCAGGTGGCATCTCTCTTTGCTGCTGCTACAGCGGCTCTAGAAGCAGGTGCAGCGTGTGGCATAATGTCGCTTTGTGCCAGCCCATTACAAGCCACAGCCCATTCAGGGGGACTTGGATGAGGCTGTTGCTTTAGCTCAGCTCCCCATTCGAGACATGGGCATCGCATCTGAAGCGCCACTGGCAGCTGACTTCTTGCTTTGATTTGTGCTAACCTCCGAGCTGCTGGTAATTACATGCATGTTCTTGTATTCAGGGAGTTTGTGCAGTCTCCAAGGAGCAGGGACTTCTTCATGCATCACTGGGAGGATAAATGGTTCATTTTGATGAGCATCTCTGACACTTTGAGGCCTGAGAAAAGGTCTGTCAGTGTGTCCTTCTTGTGATGGCAGAAGGGCTGGTGGAAGGAGAATTTACAATAATACTGTAGCTCTGCTCTGCGAGAGTTTCTGGACGAATTTGCTGGTATGTCATCAGCCAAAACAATGTGTGGAGAGCTCTTTGTGCTTGCATAGTGTGCTTCTGTGGCTCGCTAACTGAGCTGGATGATCTCCCGGGACCTGTTGTCTTCTTGGCATCCCTTACAAGGGCAAGAGTGGTCAATACATTTTTTTTTTTCCCATGGCACTTCATCAACCTGCTTCAACTGAACTCAAAGGACCACATCAGAGGAGTAGTCAAAAATGGTTTTCATGCAGTTGTCTACTGTGTGAGCACCCAAAAGATATCATTTAGCTGGTGGGTTATGTAGGAATATCTGTTCTGCTGTGGGTCGTGACCACCAACATTTTGCTTCTATGCTGCTCAGTTTTTAACATTTTAGATAACCTTTCTTCACCTAAGTCTGCAGACTCTCAATAACTTTTCAATTATCTCTAGAGGATAGAGAAGGATAAAAGTGTCCTGAAAATGGGGACAAGAGGTCCAATTTTGTCACATCCAGTCTGGCTGTAAGTACATGGCTCAGGACAAACCATGGTGTGTTTTATTGCATCTCCGGTGGGACAGAGCAGAAGGCATGGGAGGAATAAGGATTGCGTGGGGGGTTGTGTTAGCAGCCAAAGGCTGCTTGGTGAGATGAAACCACATTTCCTCAGTCTCACTGTTGAGGGAACACTTTGCTTAATGTGGGCAAAAGAATTTATTTTTCCCTTGCTTTGCACACAAAATCTCCTGAAATGTTTTGTCTCAAATTTACTTTAAACATTCAGCCTGCAGCAGATATCCGGAGCATGACATTTCCGCCCAAATAGTTAAAGTCTGGCAAAATAGGAAGTGACTGGAGGTAGGACCTGTTCCAGGATCACTCAAGAGGAGACTGAGAGCTGAAAGACACAAGCTCTGCTACCTGTTTTGCCCATACCTGAACACTTCTGCAAAATAATTGCTGGCAGTTATGGCCAACCTCCACTCCAGTCAGCCAAGTCCAAGTTCAAGTGATAGAAGACATTTCCCAAAACAGAAGATGTGTCGAGGGTCTTCAGAACCCTTTCTGTACTGCCTGAGGTGTTACACCAGCATCAGAAGCAAATCATGGGGTCAGGATACTGTTTTGGTAGAATTTTGTGTGTGTCAAAGCAAATGTTCCAGAAACATCATAGAGGAAGAGGGGAGATGGTAGCAGAAAGCCTAGAGTGGCCACAAACCATCTTTGCATCTAACCCCAGCTGACAACTAAGAGGGTGTTTTTCATATAATGTTGAACAAAAAAAGAGACAGAGAAGATAGGAGGAGAACCTCCACTCTGCGATTTTCATTGTGTCCAGAGAAATGACAAGTTTCTCTGCTGATAAACAGGACAGCATCAAGAACACTCAGTTAGCATCTTCCACACGAAAACTTTTCCAATAATCCTAAATATTAGCTCTGTACCGTGGCCGAATGCACTGCATTTACGTACATGCATGTGTATAAAGACAAATGTAGTAAATAAAAGAAAGCCACTCTGGACTAAGAATCACATCATAGTTTTCGAGAGACTGCTATTTAAATTTGAGTTTTTAAACCCATCTCTACTGGGTGAGATGCATGTGATCAAAAGTAGGTGCCTAGAGCAGAGGTATTTTTGTCTGAGCTCACCTCTGCAGCTGTCTTTTCTATTTTTTTCTAATCCAGGATGTAATTCTACTTGTCTTAAAATAGACCTCTGAAGTAGATTAGACAAGTGTCTTCTTAGAAGTCATCTGCTGAGGACTATGAGGGTGGTCAGCTCTACTGTGTAGGTGTCTGAAATTAGGAGAAATTAATTCCTCTCCTACTGATCTCCTACACATCCTACCAGGCAATGTGGTGCCTAGTGCCTCTGCTGGAGTGGGTGGTCTGATCCATCAGGTCATGGGCTGGGTGGTAGGGCTGTTTGCAAGTGGTTTCCACAAGCTGTCTATGTAGTTCCCTTTGCAGCCAAATTCTAGCTTGTTATGCCTTAGGAGGTGGGGAGACACTCCAGCCCTGGCTGAATGCTTATTTTTCTGTGGGAGAGGTGTGTGATGTTGTCTGCTGCATTTTAGCAACCTGGCCGCTGAACCTGGATACTGTTTTGCTCTCTGTGGGATGACTGGTGCCACTGGGTTTGAAGTTTTGTCTATTGACCAAGCTGTAGCACATTTGCAAAGGAAGGAGGATGATGTGGTGAGAGCACCCCACTGGGTGGATGGACTTCTGAGCTCGACTCTTCACTCTGCCACAAAATAAAAATCACTGGTGATCTTGAGTGTATTTCTTACACTTTTTGCTCCACCACAGTTTCCCCATCTGTGTAATGTGAATGATTTTTACCTTCCTGGCTGAAAACTGAGGACTTTGTCAACGGAACTCGAGGAACCTGGAGGAAAACTCTGGTCTGGATTTGCTCATGACAAAGCATCTACTAACATATTTTCAGCCAGTGCCTGCTAGAGCAGAAATACTCACATTTCTGTTTAAATAAGCCCTTTCATCAGATGAAAGAACACACCAGGAACTGGTCAGCAATGTGCTCTGTGGATTTGCCTCTGAAGGCGGAGCACAGACCAGGGGCTTAATAGCCTTCCAGGTAAAGAAGAAGGGTGCAGAGCTACACTGGAATGAAGTTGGTAAAGGAGGACCCACCCAGGGAGCTCCTGACTTCTGAGTAGTCCCAGTTATCAGTTGCTGGTCACCTCTGCAGCAGGAGGTCAAGGGAAACAAGGCCATTACACCTCACTCTGTCTGTGAGTATTACGCAATAGCCAGCGCCATAAAGTCAAACTTTTGTCTTGAACTGGCATGAAGTAAAGGCTTTGGTCAGGTTGGCCTTGGAACTGTTTAGGATGAAATGTATTCCTCTTAGCCTTTGAGAGGGTACAATTTAAGCTGTTTAGCTGAGCAGTGTGGAAAATACTGAGCAGTTTACTCATTATGTGGTCAGACTGAAGAACAGATGCCATTTACTGATACCATAACCCCACATCCTCTCAGAAACACCATACTTATTACACTTTCTATCTGTGTTGTTGTGGCCACCAGTGGTGAAAATCCAGCCTGCTTTATCCATCATGTTTCTTGGCTACCAAGTTGCTTATATATCTTATACATCCCTCAGTACGTTTGCTGCAGGGCAACACATGTTCATCGCAGGGTTTCCACTCTGGGGAAAAATATGTGTGTTTTGAGACCGAAGGGAAGGAAATGCTTTTGGTAGATGTCAATGGCCTTATAGTTTGTGGCCACAAAGACTCTTACGAGAAACATTTCTGAAAGACTAATTACTTGTTCTGTTAACCCTAGAGCTTTTTAAGCCAGCTACAGTCATATCTTGTTTTACTTCAGATGTCTAGAGGTTATATTAACATACACAATGCCCAGATTTCTGCATTGGACAGTCTCTTTGCCAACCCTACCTGAGAGATTGTTTCTGCTAGCAGCACTGAAAGCCTGTGCAGCCAGGACAGTCCAAAGCCAGAGGTTATTTATTTGCTCAGACCCATTTTACATCAATTCTCAGCTGCCAGAAAATGATAGAGACTATGAGTTTGTGAGCTTTGTATTGACCGAGAATGCTACCTAAATTTTGGACTGTGGGACATACAGACAATGGAAAGTGTTAACTTGGGCTGCTTTCTGGAAGGAAAAGAACAGCTTTCCTCAGGAGATCACAGAATCATGCCATCATTAGGGATTGGAAGGGACCTCGAAAGATCATCTAGTCCAATCCCCCTGCCACAGCAGGATCACCTAGACCAAGTCACACAGGAAGACGTCCAGGCGGGTCTTAAATGTCTCCAGTGAAGGAGACAGATGTGAAGGTATGTGGAGGAACAATGAAAAAAAACTAGGACAGGGAGATTCGAGGCAAATGCTAGCAAAGTGAAATGTTAACCTTTCCCTATGAGGTCACGATCATCACTGTCTTCACCTGAGTATGAAATGAAGAAGCACAGGGGAAACCAAATCAAATGTGCCCTCTTCCAGAAGAAAATAATCCATGAGGGTGTTCTCAGGCTGGACTAACAACGCAAATTACTCTCCCAAAGGCTTTGAGCAGCTGCCCACCTGAATAAGGTGAAGACTTACTGCCCTACCAAAACGGCATGTGGGTCTTTGGTATGAAATGTTTAACCAGGACCAGACAGAACAGAGATGAGGCACAATCTTATCCTGGTAAGCAATGAACCTGGGCAATTGTAGAAGCGTTTTCCACTCCTGTTCTCCCTATTTTGCACCAGGATGATTAAATCTCAAAGCAGATAATATTTATCCAGACACTTCTATTGTGATAAACTGGGCTTCTTGTGAATTTTCCTGCCTTCCCTTGTGCTGGTGATTGGAAATTTTGCAAGGCCAGCATTGCGTGTGAATTCTCCTTGCTCCAGTTTCTGGCCCAGTCATTAGGAAGTGCAAAACCACACAAAGAAACAAGCAAAAATAAGACCTCATAGCAAGACATTTCAGGCACAGCCTGAGGCTCTACAGGAAGGTCTACTTGAAATAATTAATCCCTGCTGTGGATGTTGGTAGGGCAGTACCCATAACTGTTTCCCTAGAGTAACCATGTCTCTGGCTAAACACAGATGGCATGAGGGGAAGTCACCCTTTTCATACCTTCTGTCCCTACTGAAGGAGGTGGGTATTTTCCTCTTTAGCCCAATACACTAGCCCAAAGATCACAAGTGCCGCTAGATTGATGATGCAGTGGTGGCACCATCCTCCCCAGAACTCCTCTCTGAAGAGTGTCACTTCTGCAGCTGGTCTGAAGTCTTCCAGCCAGCTCTTTCACTGTGCTTCTCCGTGTCTTCCTCTTCTGTAGGTCATTAACAGCTGGATTCTTGGAGCTGTATTTCGTATTAGATAGATGTCTGAGGTCTAGGGTGGCCTGTCATATCTTTTTCTTCCTGTGAGAGAAACAAATTTATAAAGTTTGGGATTTTTTCCAGTTGTAGGACAAAAGCAAATATAAAAAACCCTTACAAAAGACGAGCTTGTTTGTTGTGACAGGACACACAAACTTGTTCAGGAGTTTTGAAACAATCACTTACTATGGACTTCTCATTCTTTGTTCTCCTGAAAAGAAATATGAGCTTTTCCCTTTATACTGCTGGAGATTCTGGAAAAAATATGTTTGATCACTAATTAGTGTGGATGGAGTTAAAATTAGCAACGAAAACCGTGTCATAATCATCACGGAGCCTCAGCAAGCACTCCCAAAATGCACGTCTGTCTTTATTTAGTGCAAGTTTGGGAGACAACAGCTTAATCTCTGGCTTTGCCAAAGTAGGTCTCCACTGGAGAGTGATACTGCTGTTCTCTGGAGGGCTTTGAGCTCACTGGGTGTGCCCATACCAGTGCTGTGTCCAAGCTGGCAAAGGCAACCTGTTTGTGCCAATCACAAGTAGCACCTTTTCCAAGAACCACAGTTTGATGCCACAGGGAGTTGTCTCCCTGTTCCGAGAAATGACGATTTGTGGGAACAGCAGTAGCTCATCCACAGCCAAGGATCACAGAGTCACAGAACATCAGGGTTTGGAAGCAACATCGAAAGATCATCTAGTCCAATCCCCCTGCAACAACAGAATCACCTAGACCAAGTTGCACAGGAACACATCCAGGCAGGTTTTAAACGTCTCCAGAGAAGGAGACTCCACAACTCCCTTGGGCAGCCTGTTCCAGTGCTCTGTCACCCTCACTGGGAAGAAGTTCCTTCTCAGGTTGATGTGGAACCTTCTGTGTTCCAGCTTACAACCATTGCCCCTCGTCCTATCACTACATGACACGGAGAATAGCCCAGATCCATCCTCCCGACACCCACCCCTCAAACATTTGTAGACATTAATGAGGTCACCCCTCAGTCTCCTCTTCTCCAAACTAAAGAGACCCAGCTTCCTCAGCCTTTCCTCATAAGGGAGGTGCTTCACTTCCTTCATCATCCTCGTTGCTCTATGCTGGACTCCCTCCATCAGCTCTGTGTCTTTCTTGAACTGAGGGGCCCAGAACTGGACACATGGTACTCCAGATGTGGTCTCACCAGGGCAGAGTAGAGGGAGAAGAACATCTCTTGATCTGCTAACCACCCCTCTTCTGATCCACCCCAGGGTGCCTTTGGCCCTCTTGGCCACAAGTGCATGGGCTGTACCTAAAGCTCATTGTGTATCAGCTCTTTAGAAGAGTTTTCACTGTGTGAAAAGGTTTATTTTATGGAAATGTAATTTAAGTGATGTTTAAAGAAGGAAGCCTCCATCTTAGTTTGGAACTTGGATCTCAACAGAGTGTCACAATGATAATAATGTTCTCTGAGGGAGGAGGCTGCTAGCAAGTGATGGCCACAATGGTTGGGCAGATGCCAAGGAATGGTTGACAGGGATGATGTGCCGTAGCAAAAGCGCAGGGACAGTCTAAATATGTGCATTTGCTTGGAAAAAAAATCTATGGAGAGAAAAATGGGTCTTATTGATAAAACACTGGCCTAGGACAGAAAGCTGGGATAAGTACCAGTGCTGGCACAGACTTTGTGTGTGTGTCCAAGAATAAGTCATGGGACCTTCTGCCCTGTTTCTCAGCCGGTAAAATGGAGACGTGGAGGAGGATAATAGCAGCCCCTTTCCTTTATCCTGGCTTTGTATGTGTCAGACCAGAAGTCTTGGGGGAAGGGGCAGCATCAAAAACAATAGAGGCTTGTTCCCTTTTCAGGGAGTATTACTGTACAGCAGGCACAGGTTGTGCTCTCTGGAGGCTGCTTTCGAGGTTCCTTCGTTGAGACTAGTGTTTAATTCTAGGCTATAGAAACAGAAAATGAAAGGACTCAACTGTTCCAAAGGTCAGACTGTCCACCTGTCCCGGGCAGGCGCCTCAGCTGGTTTTGTAGGGTTCACTATGATGTTTTATTGCAGTTTTGTTTTACTGTGTTCTACAGTTTTGAGATGTGAGTTCAATGGCAATTTGCAGAGCAAAGTGGCAGCTTGACTGGCAAACTTGTGAAAGGGAGAGTCTGAGCTCCTTCTGGAACAGCTTCTCCTTCTCAGGCTACGCTGTTTTGGCTTAGGACTTGCTGTCATCAGAAGTGCTCTCGTGTTTGGAAAGATCACTTATACCTTGCGGCATAATGAAAATACGCAAGATTATTTCTGATTCTTGACTTTCCTATTCATTTCGATGTCGTCTACTTTTTTGCTAGACTGGGAACATTAAGACACAGACAGAAAATGCCTTCACTTTCTGGTCTCCTGTGGTTGTTTTCAGGAGGAAAAAAGTTTATTTTCATTAGTCCTCAAGTGGAATCAGCTCAAACAGCCAGTAAAGGTAGTGTCCGAAATTTTGCAGTGGAAAAGTTTCTCAAAAGAGTTTAGATCGGTTTTGGTTATTTTTTACTTTTCCTTGAAAAAATTGTCACATTATGGACATGAAGTACAAAAATTTTTGAGACGACATTTTTGGCTGCTGGTTGAAATGTAGCTTTTTCCTGCATTTGTAGTTCAGTCTATTGCAGGGACTACAAAACCATAAAGAGGATGAGCTACTCTGAATCGCTTCTGTGGGATGGCCCCACTGGAGTTTGGGAAAAAGTCCTGAAAACATGAAACATTTCACTAATAGTTATTTAAGAAATATTGAAAGGCAAGACATGAATTATTGAGGAGAGTCATAGAATCATAGAATCATTTGGGATTGGAAGGGACCTTGAAAGATCATCTAGTCCAATCCCTCTGCAACAGCAGGATCACCTAGACCAAGTCACACAGGAACACATCCAGGTGGGTCTTAAATGTCTCCAGAGAAGAAGACTCCACAACCTCCCTGGACAGCCCGTTCCAGTGCTCTGTCACCTGCACAGTGAAGAAGTTCCTTCTCATGTGGAACCTTCTATGTCCTAGCTTACACCCATTGCCCCTCGTCCTATCACTAGGTGACACTGAGAAGAGCCCGGCTTGCACTTTATCTTCATTCTGCTCACAGCCTGGACCCTTTTGAAACCCCTTATGAAAGGATAACACTTTGTATAGAAGAGAAAAACCAATGAACCCATGTTAAGAAAATTTGAGGAAATTCCGTAATGTTTTATTTTCAGTTACCCAAGATCAATGTACAAAGTCTAGAAATGCACTGCCCATGGCTGATAACTTTTAATGTTGTTTTGTTTCTATTTTAAAGCATTATTTTAAATTTCTATTTTAAAATACTGTGCTGAGAAGAATTTCTGAGGCTGAGGGACAGCTCAGGTACTCCAAACAAACACTGTTTGAAGTGAATGTTTTTTGGCAAGGTGTTTCACGGCACGTATTGAATAATTCCAGCCAAGGTATTTTGATACCTTGTTTTAGGAAAAGAAAATGCTGAGGATTCAAAGTAAAATAAGACCGCAGGGAAAAGAAAATGGATCTGTTTTCTTGGAACATCCCTCAGAATGTTACAAGTCCTGCAGAAATTTATGGGTAGCCAGAAGCGTCAACTGCTGCCCTCACCATTCACCCGTCTGGCCCCGAAAGTGAGCGCTAGAGAGTATTTCCATCTCATGCTGGTGTGTGTAGTAATTTTATGATCTAGAGAGAGGTCACGTTCAGACTCGCTCCTTAGGAATGCCATTCTCCAAACTCCTTAGAAAATCCTCAGCATCAGGCGGCACTTTGTATTGTGAAACATCCGTTCATTAATCACCACCTGAGACTTTAATGAGGCATAACAAGAGTAAATGTAGAGTCTTGCATCTGGGCAAGAACAACCCCAGGTACCAGTATAGGCTGGGGACTATGAGCCAGCAATGTGCTCTTGTGGCCAAGAGGGCCAACAGCATCCTGGGGTGGATCAGAAGGGGAGTGGTTAGCAGATTGAGAGAGGTTCTTCTCCTCCTCTACTCTGCCCTGGTGAGACCACACCTGTAGTATTGTGTCCAGTTCTGGGCCCCTCAGTTCAAGAAGGGCAAAGAGCTGCTGGAGAGGGTCCAGCATAGGGTAATGAGGATGATGAAGGAGGTTGAGCACCTCCCTTACGAGGAGAGGCTGAGGGAGCTGGGTCTCTTTAGTTTGGAGGAGACTGAGGGGTGACCTCATTAATGTCTACAAATATTTGAGGGGTGGGTGTCGGGAGGATGGAGCTGGGCTATTCTCCGTGTCATGTAGAGATAGGATGAGGGGCAGTGGTTGTAAGCGGGAACATAGAAGGTTCCACATCAACCTGAGAAGGAACTTCTTCCCAGTGAGGGTGACAGAGCACTGGAACAGGCTGCCCAAGGGAGTTGTGGAGTCTCCTTCTCTGGAGACGTTTAAAACCTGCCTGGATGTGTTCCTGTGTGACTTGGTTTAGGTGATCCTGCTGTGTCAGGGGGATTGGACTAGATGATCTTTCGAGGTCCCTTCCAATCCCTAATGATTCTACGATTCTATGATTCTATTAGACTATTTAGTAATCCTTGCAACACCCTTGTCAGATGTGGACAGTTAAGGCAAGAAGAATCATCTCCAGTGAAGGAGACTCCGCAACCACCCTGGGCAACCTGTTCCAGTGCTCCGTCACCCTCACTGTGAAGAAGTTCCTTCTCAGGTTGATGTGGAACCTTCTGTGTTCCAGCTTACAACCATTGTCCCTCATCCTATCACCAGATGACACTGAGAAGAGGTTAAATTCCAAATCATGAAGGGATCTCTATCTGGCTGTCACGATAACATCATAGAAATCATAGGTGTTAATAATAGGCAAAGCTTCTGTTCTAGGGCTGTTTGGAGACATGCCTCTGAGACCAGGAGATGACAATGACATGTTTCTGCAGCAGGCAGCGTTTCCAGCTTTTTCTCTCTTTTGTGCTGCAAAGATGTTTTATCTTTGTGGTAGATATGGAGCTATAGGAAGCACAGAGGACCACTAAGCGTTTGTAATGGGCCCACTGAATGTTGTAACGCATTATCTCAGATTAAAGTTGGCTACTTCTAGCCAGACTCTCCACTACTGAAAGTTAGTTCTTGAAACTTGTTTTCACTGGCAAAACGCCCCATGTGCCTCAGCTGAGGGTCAGGAGCACCGCTCGTTTGCTAGGTAGAGGCAGGAGCGTGTGTAAATTTCAAGGCAGCTTTCGTCCCTCATTTTGGTTTTCAAGCCCTGATTGGGTCTTTAGAGGTTGGAAAGAAAAGCTGAGGAAAAGCACATTATTTCTTCCAGTTTCCTGATTCAGAGGTGCCTGTGGACAGAACTGTAGAACCCTGGATGATCCAAAGGATTGGCATGGCCAGCAGGCTCTCCTCTCCTTCTCCAGAATTAGGCTGGCTGCAGCCATGGGATGGATGCGAGGTCTGGCTGTGGGCACAAGTGAGTTGTACAGTCATGCCTGCAAGCTTCTAGGATGTGTTAAATTTTATTTTAAAAAGAAACTGAAATGAATTAAAATTAATAGTTCCCAAAGATGCCTATTTTGTTCCACTGGCTCCACTTTAGACAGACTCTAAAGGCTGGCTTGAGGTTAATGGGATGAAACCCAAACCAGCTGCATGGTCAGGTTCTTCTTCAGGGGCTTGTTCTGACGTGAGACACTGAGCCCTTAGACAGTTCTGATGGTCTAGCCTTAGGGTGACTTTGCCTGCATCAGCAGTAAAAGCATAAACCAGTGATGCTCTGAGGTTTATTTCCCAGCTGTAGACAACTTCCTCTGCACCTTTTTTGCAAATAAGAAGTAGTGGGTCATAAAGCTCCTCTCTGGGGTCCTCTGACACTACCTAATGCTTGAGGTTGTCATCAGCACTGTGCCATTCCATGCCTGCAGGTATGGCATTGAACCCCGAGGCTGCAGCCACAGTAGTGGCCATTCTTTTGCAGGTACCACGTCCACAGAAATTCTCCATTTCTGTGTCACACCAGGACCAGAAGACAACCTTTACTAATGAGGCTGCCAGCATGAAAGCAGCAGGGGAAGGCTTCTGAGGACATTTCTGGAAAGCTGAAAACAGGAAATGTTTAATTAAGCTCTCAGAAAACCCCCAACAAATTTATTTAAAAAAAAATAAAGAAAAAAAGTCTCTTTCTGAGCAGCCAGGATGTTTGTGAAATCCCTGCTCCGTTTATTATGATGCTGAGTTTCAGCTGGCTGTTTTATTGAAGACAGCTGGGACACATTACTTGCGCATTAGCACCGAGCCAGCTTCATTTTAAAAGTTACCCGTTGCTGGGAGCTTTCCCTAGAGCATTGCTGTCGCTGCCAGCTCTATAATCCACGCCAGCAGCCGCGGGGGAAGATCACCTCACTTTACCATACTTCTTATTTCCGGAGAAAGGCTAATAAAAATCAGCCTGGCTGATCAGGAGCAAGATGGCCCTCTCATTTCTGTGGCTCAGAGGTGGAGCAAAGCTCACTGGAGCGAGAGGTCAGTGGTGCATCTGCCAAGAAGACATCTGCTCGTGAAGCAAAACCCTTAACACTCATATGCAGCTCTCTCTTAATTGCTTTCCAGGGACACATTAGAGCTTTTTGCAATGTAAACTCTGTTTCAGTACATCACAAATCACTGAGTGATGGCTCCAGCATAGATCGTAGTGACAGTTCTGTTGTGACAGCGGTGGGGAAACAAGCTGACCTGCTCCAGTGGGTGTGAAGGTTTGTCTGCATGGCCCTGCAAGACGGGTTGCTTAGGAAACACCAGCACCTGCCTGGGACTGGGGGTTTGGAAGCTGCAGATCTGTGTCTTCCATCACGTGTGCCCCAAGCACATGGGGCCAAAATGTTCTTTTCAGGGATCTGGGACATAGCTTAAGTCCCTAATCCTCAAATCATGGTGTATGGAGGAACACTCAGGTACGTGTTCCTTCACTTACCTGATGGAGGGAGGTGAGTGTGTCTGTCCTGTCCCAGTTTGGTTTGGGACATAAGAAGCCATCCTGCCATTTTGGTCCTGGCCCTGAGGACAGTTATGGATGCCCTCCTGTAAAGTAAGTTTAACATGGTGGCCTGAGTTCAGGTCCTGATTTTGCGGAAGAGGGTAATGTGGCTGTGTCCGTGCTGCTTGTCAGCCTGGTCTCACAGCAGAACAAGACCTGTGCCATCACACAGTATCTTGTGTGTGCTCATGCGTGTCTGTGTAGCAGCTGGGTTCCTTAGCTCATGTTGAGCCCATAAGCCAGTTTCAACTAAACCTAACAGAAAGGCTGAGATTTCAAAAATACTGAGTAGATTTAGACTGGGTGTGAGGACGAAGTTCTTCACCGTGAGAGTGGTGAAGGCCTGGAATGAGTTGCCCAGGGAGGTGGTTGGGGCCCTGTCCCTGGAGGTGTTTAAGGCCAGGCTGGATGAGGTTCTGGCCAGCCTGGTCTAGGGTGGGGTGTCTCTGGGGGGGGGTTGGAACTGGATGATGGTTTCTTCCTACCCTGAGTGACTCTGATTCCATGGCTTCTCCAGTCAGGTGATACTGCTCTGGCAGGGGGGTTGGACTAGACGATCTTTCGAGGTCCCTTTTAATCCTTAATGATTCTATGATTCTATGAAATGTAACTAAACCATTGGGTGGAGAAGAGAGGCTCTGTTAATGCTGAACTGGGGTTTCATGCTTTATTAGACATTTGAGAATCCTCACAAGAGTGCTATGAACTGTTTCAATTGTAGAGGACATTTCCATTCCTGTTGATGCCTTATCAGATATTAGAGTATTCATCTTTATCCCATGCTGAGGAGGACACATTTTGCTTTACATGGGACTGGACAGCTGCCTATGGAAAAAACTCCCCTGAAGATATGTTTCTTCCTGACATACCTTAGCTGATACTTAGGTGAAACCATTTAATTTCTCAGCAGCACTGAATGCTCCCTTTTGCAGTAAATATATCAGAGTCCTTTCCTCCACCCCTCAGTTTTGTTATTGTCTTAACTTACGAAATCACACAGTAGTTCCTCATCCATATATAAATAGAAGGGTTTTCTTCTGTTTAAAATCTTTTTTTTCCTTTGTCATATTGCAGCTTCACTTTGAGAGAGGATAGGTGTGTGCCACCTGTGTTCTGTTCAGTATCCTGTGCCATATTCCTTTACACTCTGTCTCCATGCTGAAAGAGAGTCGTCATCAGCTCTGACAGTATCATCTGCGCTGCAGAGCTGCTATCCTCCTCCCAGTCAGGAGATGACTGAGCTGCCCAGCTTGTTATAGGTGTCTCTGAGGTCTCTCCTTAAAGCTCACTTTTGCCATGGTTCTTCCAAAGACTTTGGTAGGTAATGAGTACTAACACACTGAGATTGCTTCCTGGTGTGCTACTTCCTAATGTCTCATCTGCAGGTGTAAGGACCGTGGGGCCAGACTGTTCTCAGAAGCGCCCAATGACGAGACAAGGGGCAATGGGGACAAGTTGTAAGATATGAAGTTTCATTTAGCTGTGCAGGTGACAAAACAGTGGGGCAGGCTGCCCAGAGAGGCTGTGGAGCCTCCTTCTCTGGAGATAGTCAAACCCTGCCCGGATGCAGTTCTGTACAATGTGCTCCAGGCAATCCTGCTTTAGTGGGAAGGTTGGACTTAGGTGATCTCTAGAGGTCAGTACGTGGGGGCTCTTTGATTTTGATTCAAAGTCAATGTGGTTATTTTAGCTTGCTTTGAAAGATTACTGAAACCGTTGCAGAAAACACAGGTAAGCAGTGCCCACATGTTTTGCTAGATCTTCTTTTTATGTGGTCTTTGTAAAAGGAGTGATAGAGGTTGTAAAGTAGCACCTTAAAAAGGTCCCGTTCCTCTCTCAGCAAACATAGAATCATAGAATCATTAGGGATTGGAAGGGACCTCGAAAGATCATCTAGTCCAATCCCCCTGATACAGCAGGATCACCTAGACCAAGTCACACAGGAACACATCCAAGTGGGTCTTTAACATCTCCAGTGAAGGAGACTCCACAACCTCCCTGGACAGCCTGTTCCAGTGCTCTGTCACCCTCACTGTGAAGAAGTTCCTTCTCAGGTTGATGTGGAACCTTCTATGCATCTTTACCTTAAAGCATCTTTATACTAGCATAGCTACACCTAAGCTAGGTCTTGAGCTGATAGACTGATAAAATTATCATCCACCCCTACCTAGCTACCCCAGAATGGAAGCTGGTTTTTGGCCAGACTCCATGCATCTCCTTTGAGAGCCTAAACCTTTCCACTCTTGTTAAAATTCTTTCTCTGTTTTTCTAAGTACTTTCTGCGGGTCTGATGCTCTCTGGTTCCTGTACACCAATCCTTTCTGACATTGCCAGTAAGAAGTTCTCAGTAAGCAAGGGCTTCTCAGAGCTCTCTATGCAGGAAGCATGGAGGGGGTGACCTTGAGATTGAAATACTGTGCAAACCCTACAGTATAAGCAAGCAAACAAAGATTAAACCAACAATATCTGGTTTGCCATGTGGCTCTGTAAAACATTAGTGTAGAATGAATTTCTAAAATTACATCAAAAGAAGTCTGAAGTCATTGGTGGCACCTGATAGACTTCATACTCTGCCTATGAGAAGCTGGTGTGGAGCCAATGACATGTCTTGATGTCAGGGTGGCTACGCAAAGGGTACCTCAGCCTCAGAGGCACACAGAAATCATAGTAAACAAAGGAGACTGTTCTCAAGGATCAAACCTGGCAGTGCTGTGGTAGCATATTGACATTTCAGTTTAGTGTGGCAGCATTCTACAGAGGGACCAGAAGCCTGGGGAAGCCAGAGGTACTTATCAGAACCCTCCACAAATTATGCTTGGAAGGGAAACCACTGAACTATTGTAAGGTGTTTATCAAGTTCATTAAATATTAGGTTAGTAGTGTAGTGATATAAGCAAAAAGGGTGCTGCTATGCAGGCGGAGATCCAGAAGGGTGTGTGCAGTTGTCTAGTATTTTGAAGAACTTTTGTCCTCAGGTAAAAAACATGGGAAATCATCATGAATAATTTTTTTTCCACTGGATGGCACTTGTCAAAAGGAAACTAGCTGTCTGGAAAATTCCTGAGGGTCTCCAAAGACTTGGACATGAAGTGAGGCAGAGGAAGGAGGAGGTTTGCTCAGAGAGTCCTCCCAGGGAGGCACCTAAAGACATACACGTTCCCTCTCAGATGCCATTAGGGAGTTGACTTGAGCTTCAAAGAAATGTCTCACCAGCTCTGGGAAATGCACAGAGGTGGATGAACTGACCTGTTTTGGGGTAAAATTTTCCCTTCTTTTTGTATCCTGCTCAAGCAAAGTATTGGATCTTGGTATGGAGATCCACTTTTGCAATACTCCTCAATTCTGCCTTGAACTCGAACCATCACTTTGTCTTCTTTAGCTCCTTAATTCCTGTGTCGTAATACTCATCTGAAAAAATGTGAACACGCTGTTTTATACCACGTCCCCTGCCTTAGCAGGAAATTAATTACCAGAGTTAGGCATAGGAAGGAGCTCTGCAGTTCATTCTTTGCAGTTTGCTTCAAGGAATTAAAAAACCATTGGGTCAAGTAAATCTATGTAGCTGCACTAGGCCAGGTGATGATCTGCCCCATTATTTTTCTTACAGTTCTGCAATTTGCCTGGGACACTTGGTTTAACATTTACATCCTGAGTCTTGCAGAAAGTGCCTGGGGAAATTTATAACCGCAAGTTAATTAGCCATGAATCAGTTAATATTTGGGTACGTGAAGTGCTATGTACATGGAAGGGATTAAGCTGTCAGGGAAATTTGGTTTTAAATCTCTTAGCAAAGTTGTCACTTCTGGCAGCCTGCTGGTCTCCAAGTTAACGCTGTGCAGGGTGACTGCAAAAGCACTGATTCAAGAACAAGATTCTCCTTGCTATTTCCTAGTTTTTGCAGTTTACTCTATGGGATTCCAAGGGAGGTTGTGGAGTCTCCTTCACTGGAGATGTTAAAGACCCACTTGGATGTGTTCCTGTGTGACTTGGTCTAGGTGATCCTGCCGTGTCAGGGGGATTGGACTAGATGATCTTTCGAGGTCCCTTCCAATCCCTAATGATTCTATGATTCTCACCCAAATAGTACTCCCCTTCTTGCCTTGGAAACTTGCCCAAGAAACCAGATTCCCTTTGCTTAAGAAGTCAAGTTGATGAACAGTTCCTGGGGTGAGATCCATGTGCCTGTGCTGTACAGACTACAATGACCACAGAGTGTCCTGCTGGCTCTGGAAGAGAGACACCTGTTTGAGCAGACCCTTCTCTCTGCAGAGGTGTTGGCAGCAACTAAGAGATGAACTCTGCATAGCAGCAGGGATTCAGTGATGAATTCAAGGACCCATCTGCTATTACTCCTCTTCCTGGCCAGTTATGCTGAAGGATACATAATCCCACATTGCCTCTGCTCCTGACTGACATGGTTTGTCCTAGCCCAGATTACAATTCACAGACAGACAGAGGTGAGCATTTGCCATTAAAGCCAATGCCTTGTACCACCTTGCTGCACACACCGCTGTGCTTCCACTGAAGCTTTTAAACAGCTACTGAACCATCTGGTCAGCAGGGTGGCTTGAGAAGCAAGGAGATGCTGTTTTTTTCTCTGGCTGGCAAACCTTTTGTATATTTGGAGGGCACAATCTAGCAGGATGTTATTTCCTTGCTATGCTTAATCATCAGGTCAAGGAAATCTAAGGTTAGGAATAAAGTAGGGTGGTTATTTTTAATCCTTTCCCTGCTGATGGAGGCCAGCCCAGTGAGGCTGTTTGCAGAGCTATGGCTACCTTCACTGAGCAGGAGGAGAGACACAGCAGAACCGGAATGGACAGCTAATGCACGCAGTAAACTTTTACAGTCATGTGTTTCCCATCTTTCGGTGTCAGTTTGACTCGTGGGAAAGTCTGTGAAATGTCGCTGTTGCTGCAAAGGTTTTCAGTTCCTTGCTGAGGCAGGGTCAGGCCCACTGGCCCAGAGGCTGCAGGTGACCTGCTGGGGCCAGGAAGGGATTATGAGCTGTGGACAGCAGTGCTGATGGCTGTGCACCATGGTGGACTTGAAGGCAATGACGTTACCTTGCTGTAGCCAGGAGCACCGCTTGTGCTGCAGAACCTCAGGAGCAGCCAGCCATGGTGCTTTGGCAGGCTCTGCTGTGCTTTAAGGATGCTGATGTGGCTGCACCAAGCTCCTCGGGTTGGCAACAACTTCATCTCACAGAGCTTCAAAGAGCTAGGTTTGATATAACAAACTCATTTTTTTCTGCCTGCTTGAACCTGATGAATGTCTTGTGTCCACAGCAGGAACTGACGAATAGTGACAGTTTGCATGAATAAAATGAGCATGAATGGAGCATTAACAAAGCTCTGCCAGACCCATTTAAACCAGCCGCTTACCCAGAGCTGAGAACTGACATTAAGCCACTGGAGTTGTGTAACTAAAGGAGGACATGGAGCTGAACTTCCCTTTCTACAATAACTGCCTCAAAAATACTTGGAAAAACAGTGTCTTTGTAACTATGTGCCATTATTTGGGGACTCTTGCTGTCTGCTCTTCAGGGCTCTGCTGTCAGGCTCATAAGCCTTATGACAATTTTGTGGTCAGAGAAGCAGAATAATATTATTGACTTTTCTTGTTGGTGGATGGTTTTACAGTTGTGTATAGGTAGGCAAGTGCCTGAGAGAATGTCACGACGTTCACCATCTCCATTGAGCAGCACAACTATAACCATGTGTCCTATGTTACTCAGTCTTGTTGAGTCCAATCTGGATTACTTTACCATATGGAACAGCAATGTATGTTTAGTCCCAGGCCAGATGCATCCCCCTTTCTGCTCCAAGTAACTCTGTGAATCATCACCATTAAAGGGACTGCTCGAGAATAAGCAAGTGTTGTTTTAAACACAACCATTTTAACAGAAACTGCAGAATTGTTTCTGTAGGAGGCTGACTCCTAGTATTTGGTGTGTTTGCAAGCTTGGCCAAGACAAAAAGAAACCCACTTGTAAAACACAAGGCCAGATGTTGCCCTCTCACTCTGTGTGAATAGCACCATTTAATTCTAGGGACCGGTCCCAGAGCAAGATGCTGCTCCAAGAGCAGGGGTTGGAGGGCACAGAGGATTGTGCCCTTCTCAACAGGGGAGTCATGAAGGAAACACAGAGGTGGCTGCTCTCTGCATGTTATTTATGGAATCGCTCTCCAGCTTGAGTCTCCAAATTCAGACAGAAGCCTTGTGGGGAAAACAGGCTGCCATTTACTTTATTCCTTAAAATATTTACTCTAACACATGCCAGACTGTCTCGTCACACACTAGGCAGCACTAGATGAGAATGTACATGCCAAGCTCTTGACATGACCACAGTGTGAAGGTTTTCATAGAGATGGGAGAACAGCATGGAGTGAGGGAGACGGACATACACTTGGAATCCCACAAAACAAAACAGTTATTGACAATTCTGCAAGATCCCCTCAACACTAACACTAATTTCCTGTTTAATTCCATAGGTGGAAAATACCAGTGCTTTGTGGGCTTAAGGGCTCCGTTTTGCCCCTGATTCCAGGTCCCTCATGGACCAGATCTGTGTGATCTGATATAACCCAAGGTGTATGCTTCTTGTTCCAACACGTGGTTTCTGAATTTTTGCCTCCTTTGATTATAAATCTCTTGTCTGCCAAGAACCTGGAATTTCACACAACTCATTAACAAGCTCATCCTGCCTGCATTCCCTTTCCCCACATCCATCAGGATCAGCCTTACTGGAGCGAAGAAAGTTGCACCAACAGGAGATTAGGATCAGATCAGCTGAAGGCAATTTTGCCGAAGCAAACCAACCACAGAAAGCCATTACTGAGTTAGCTCTAGGATAAGTGTTACAGCTGACTGGCAGAAGGTGCTTTCTGCAGAGGGGTTTGGGATAGGGTGAGAATTGCCACAGAGCACCACGAGACACAAACAGATTATTCTGTGACTCCACAACACTTTTCTTAACCCCATTGCCAGCTCTGCTGTAAAGGTCAAATTTTTCTCTGACTTGTGCATTTATTTCACAGGCAGGCATTTCACAGGAGCACCTGATTTAGCTCAGTGTAACCTAACATCGGACTGTGGTCTCCTCAAAGAGCACTTTAATTTCTGTTACAGTCTCCCCCCTCATGCTCAGCCTGTTGGCAGCTCAGAGCGCGCACATGTACATTTCTTATGAGATCTCTGATGGCCACAGGGAAAAGGTCCTGGGTTGAGACTGGAAGTGCATGTGCTATATGGAAACTATAACTTACCCAGGTGCACGATTCTTGAGAAGTCTGAGCCTCCGAGGAGCTGAAAAATGCTATTTCCTGTGTGGGAGGAGAAGGTTTTGCAAAGCTTTTCAAGTGGGAACAGAAATGCTCAAAACATAGGCAAGCGGCAGGTATAATCTGCCCAGCATTCCTTTGGATGCTTTGTGGGGGTGTTCACATAAAAACAAATCAAAGTGCGTCTCTCACAATGAAAACGAAAGGGGGCAATTAAAAACCCCTCAAACAACCCACAACAATTTCCTGCCTGTCTACGGTAGGAAATTCTCTTTATTATGTGTGACTTGGTCTAGGTGGTCCTGCAGTGGCAGGGGGATTGGACTAATGATCTTTCGAGGTCCCTTACGATTTCTAATGACTCTGTGATTCTATGACAGTGCCTAACTATGTCAGATAAGTTTTAGTCCCCACTGTAGTGGGCACTGCACAGAGATACAGTGACATCTAAAACTCATTGCATGGAACAAGCAGCTAACTACCTTTAACATAGCTAACAGTTAAATAAATGCTTAAAAATGTAGACAAGCTACCGTGTTATGACTCTCCTAATCCTTTGCTGTTATTTCCCCACCTGTCTCCCAGCCTCCCTAAGGTCTTGACATGCTGGTTGAGTGTCTGCTTTACTGCACAGCAATAGAGACAGTAGGAGCTATCTTTACATTGCCTTTTATATGACTGGAACATTTATTTATGATCATTCTGTTTGCAGTTGGAAATGGGGCTGTGCATCTCCTCAGCAGCTCTTTCACAGCTCATAGAGCAGCCTATGAACATCAATGGACTGAAGTTTTACCAAATATTATGAGATCAGTGAGTATTAGACATGCATCAAGTGTTGCCATCTCCCCGAAATGATTAAGTTACTGCTATGGGAAGAGTCAGGAAAAGCTCCATTAAATGTTTTTCCTTTCTTTTGATTTCAAATTAGTACTTATTCTCGTTTTTGAGATTTGAAAACTGAAGTACAGTGATGGGCTGTGTTAGAGGACAAACCCCATGGAGAAACTGGGCTCAGTTCTGCTTCCTCTTTTTGTGCTTTAAAATGAACTTCAGGTTTCAGTAAAGATTAACAAACACTTTGCAAATTGTGAACCAAGGAACATTGATTAGTATTTAATTTCACAGAAGAACTGGAAGCAAAGTTGGTTTTATGCATGATTTAATAAAGAGGTAAGGAGGAAGGGAAGCTCCACACCATCAGTCTCTGATCCTAAAAATCCTAACTTACATGCTGATAAAAGTGAGGGAATCTCACAGCACCACAGGCCACCAGCAACATGGTTTCTGTTACAGCTTGTAGTGTGGCAATTCAATTCATGAGCGATGACATGCCTAAGACACAGCAGAAGAAATTATGGTGAAGCAATATATCTCTGAGGCAGAACAAGGAGTACAGTGTCGGATGCTTTGAGTAGCAAAATGCCACACCAAGGAGTGCCAGTGACAACACACGTCTTCCGCAGACCTTTCCCCTGCTGTTTATTCAGCATAGACTGTGAATAAATAACAAACAGTACAAAGCTTCACGGGATTAAACTTGGGCAGTGACAGGCATCACAGATAGGATGTGCGGGCTTGAATTCCACTGTAGTCACATAAACCAGAAGTAACTAGAGCTGGCTGGACAAATGCCAACAGAGCATTCTCACTGAGATATATAATCCCGCTGAAATACAAGTTCTTCGCTAAGTCACGCAGGTGTTTTTAAAAATCCTGCACTGGAGGACCAATGAAGTCCACAGACTTCCAAAATGAACTTCAGTAAGAGAGAATAAAACGTTATTTCTGTTGCTGATGAATTTAGACTTTCAAAACTACATAGTTGGTTGGGGTTTTTTTCCTTTGCAGTAGACACTGGGTAATCAAGCCTAAGAGCTGTTTCTGCCATCGAAGAGGATTTCTCCATTAACTGAGTGGTGAAAAGGGAGGGAATATTATAATGTGGCATGAAGATGGATGACAGCCTCTCAAAAAAGATTAATCTCTACTGTCAGTGTTACCAGGCCAGGGAACAACCTTTGGCCCCAGAGAAAATCAGTGCATCTGTACCATCCATGGCAACCTCAGGAGCAAAGTGTCTGGGTCCACAACGCACGATCAGGTACAAAAGTCTTTGTTCTAAAAGCTCTAGCTGTTCAGAACATGCTGTCCCATGTTTGACAGCTTCAGTTCAGGACTCACTGATAACTTTGATTCTATCTTCAGATGGCAGATCTTGTCATATGGAATTCGTACCCTGCAAGCTTTGTGACTGCACCATTTCTGCTCAGATTTGAGCCCATCTCTTCTCAGCATTGCACTGCACGGTCCAAAAAGACCTGTAGCTGCTCAAAATAGAGCTGTCTGTGCTGGCCTCTGCAACTGCTTTTCCTAGTAAGAAGTTTCTGGGAAGGATGACCAGATGTCAGGCTTGCCAGTTAACGGGATGTGGAACCCCGTCTGTTAACATTAATGCCTTTTTTCTGCCTGTTTATCTTTATGGCATGGGAGCACACAGCCAAGAGCCAGGAGAAGAGAGGAGCTGAGTGCTGGCATGACTGTTGTGTTCTGCAGACAGGACAAGACACTGAGTTCTCATTCAATTGACTTGAATTAAACTTTCATTTTGTTTTTAAAAGAGATTGTGACCACCTCTGGCTTGCAAGTAGTATTGTGGTTTAGGCTTTAAGATGTATTTAGAAAGATTTAAGTGTAGCTACAGACTGAGAATGATTCCATTTAACGCAATTTATTTAAAGACAAACTTTCTTTACAGTCTGTCTAAAGATAAGAGACAGCTCCCAAGGTTAAATCAGTCCGAGGCGCTGAAAACAAAGCTGTAGAAAAACGGTCTCTTTTGAAAGCATCAGGATAAAGTATTTTTGTGTGTAGCCCAGGTTTTCAATAACTTGGAAAACACATTGAAACAACACATTGAAAATCTTTTTCCCAAATCATCCAGTTAATAAGAATCAGCATTTTAAGTTAAAAATGCTGCAATGGAAAGCCCTTCCTTGCAGCAGTGAAGAGCTGTTTTCAGCAGCTGCAAAGGCAGGCGATGTAGGTGCTGGGAACTGCAGGGCTGGTGTGGATGGGTGTGTGCCCACACGTGAGTTCAGCCTTGTCCACGGCCTGAGCTGGCCATTTTCCTGTGGCTGCAGCTGCGTGCCCAGCAGCACTGCCCACCCAGGCATGCAGAGCCCATTAGCCGTGTCACCCTCCTGCAAGAGATGGGTGCAGAAGCCATGTCACTGAAAAACCTGATTGCTTCGCTTGCGTTCATTTTTAACCCCTGAAGAGGTCCACTCAGCTCATGTCTGCAGGCTTTGATCTGCAGGACTGAAGGCCAGAGGTTTGAATCAAGTGAAATCCAAGATTCTCACTTAAGCGCTGAAGTCAGAGGTGATGTTTAGGGAGAAAACATAAAGAAATGGTGAGAACTGGCACCACGACAGTGTATGGTGCTGCTTATTGCTGACAGCAGTCCTGCAGGTCAGTTGTACATGGAAAGTACACACAAAAGCCACAATTAGACCCCTATGGCCAAGCAGTTCCTCTGGTGTCACTCAGCAGAACTGTATCAACTTCTCTCTTGCAGCGGTATAGTGAGTGCAAGGGTTGGAGGCAACCTGGAAGGCTTTCATTTTTTAAATTTTTGGGTAGAATTGTCTTGTCCATCACTCTGGAAACCTCCCAGTACTGGCTTTCTTGGGGAAAATATTTCTGTGTCTTTGATCTCAACCACAGCCCACATGGAAAGTAGGAGTACCAGCAGGGCCACTCTTTTCACATCTCAGAACAGAGCAACCACTCTTAATATATTATCACAGAACATGAGGGATGGGAAGGGACCTCGAAAGATCATCTAGTCCAAACCCCCTGCCAGAGCAGGATCACCGAGACCAAGTGTCTTTTTAACATTCTTGTCTTGAGCAAGACGCAAGGCACTGATCGTCTAAGTAAGACTTCTGGCACAGAGGAAAATCTTGTTTATCCACATATATTTGTTCCAAATAAAAATCTAAACAGGTAGACAAATGCAGTGGAAATCTCATGTGTGAAGGGAAGGTCTGGGAGTGACTGCCTTTGACATGCACTGTTACTGCTCAGAAAAGAGCGAGAGCTGCACAGAGAAACAGTCATAGCTGTTTGTTTCAGCAGAAATGTGGGCCATTTTCAGTTCTCTGCTCCAGGTGCAGCTCTGAGCAACATCTCTGAATTCAATGAGGTTATGTCTGCAGAGATGTGATGGAGGCAGAGAACTGACTGAATTTCAGATTTGTTATTAGTAGAGAACTGGAAAAATGTCGACCACTGAAAATAAAGCCCATGGGAGGGTGCAACATTCCAGCCCTTGCTAAACTGGGGAAAACAAAAAAAAAGACATGCTTTCCCTTTGGAAAACGCCATTCTTGTGCATGTTGGCGACACCACCCAGCTTTGTGTCGTCAGCAAACTTGCTGACAGCACATGCCAATCCCTCATCCAAGTCATCAATGAATAGATTGAACAGGACCGGTCCCAGCACCGATCCCTGGGGCACTCCACTAGATACAGGCCTCCAACTAGACTCTGTCCCATTGACCACCACTCTCTGACTTCTACCCTGTAGCCAGTTTACAATCCACCTCACTACCCGAAAATCTAGGACACACTGCCTCAGTTTGTCTGAGAGGATGCTGTGAGAGACCGTGTCAAATGCCTTTCTTAAGTCAAGATAGATGACATCCACGGCTCTGCCCTCATCCATCCACCTGGTTACGCCCTCATCAAAGGCTATCAGGTTGGTCAAGCATGACTTCCCTTTTGTGAAGCCATGCTGACTGTCCCTAATGACCCTCCTGTCCTTGATGTGCCCGGAAACAGCCTCTAGTACAAATTGTTCCATCACCTTTC